>JAPDSC010079873.1:96667-204486 GCA_026290005.1 Latrodectus geometricus
ATATGTATGTATATATATATATATATATGTATATATATATATGTATAATGTAAACAATTTGAATGAAACATGTGACACTGAAGTCATTCACTGCTTAGGAGTGGTTTCAAAAATATAAATAGGGAAGGTTGTACCTAGTAGATTCTAAATAAATCAAATTTGAAATATAAAAGAAAAGGATTTTTAATGAATGCAAAATATATTAATAAAATTGCTTGTAAATTTTAAAGGGATAGTCTGCAAAATTTTCACTATATTGTATATGATTTTAAATATTTTTACACATTATTTTAGAGTACAAAAGCATTTAGTCTGATAAATTTACTATGTTGTCTTTTTTCTATTTTAGTCTATATACACTGTATAATAAAAATAAGGACTATATTCATAAGTGGGCATAAATGCAATTAATAATAAATGTACATTAACTAAAGGAACAAAATGCTATATATTGGCAAATGTATTCCATTAAAAATAATTTGATATTACATTTTCAAAATAGCTGGAAACATAAATCCTGGGAAATCAGTATCTAGAACAGTCACCAGTGTCAACAGAAACAGCACAACATGTACACTGGTTTACAAAACTTAAGCTACAATGTAATTTTAAATGGATACCACAAAATTGCAGAAATTGGATTCTTGTGTGATGAATACAGTGAACAAGCAATTCAGTGTAGGTATCATACATATGAAAGTGTCAGGACGAAAATGTCATAGGTGGCCTGAATGTATGTAAAACATGCACACTCAGCATATTCAACTCAAGATTACAATAAAAAGATAGGCAAAAACACAATAAAAGGCATTTGCACATACAAGTAAGGTGTTTCTTGTAATATGGCTAGAAGAAATAACCTTGCGATTTCATAAATAGCAGAATGATCAGAAAGTTGCAGGAGAAACATAGAGTGACCAGTGTAAGGGATGGAAAATTGATTGTTAGATGTTGGGGTAGATGTGTGACTAGCGTAGATAAAAAGTGTTTATGTGCTTAGAAAGGTTAATTGCATCCACCTCACTAAACAGCAATGTATGCCTAATATATTTTCCCTCGGGCAAAAAGAACTTGAAACCAGTGAGTAAGTACCATTACATCAACTCTGCTGCAATGCGGTGGCAAATGTCAGTTTATTATACCCAGTTGCTTTCTCAAATTTTACCTTTTCCCAATTGTCTTGAAAGCTGTATCTCTTTGAATCTTGGCCATCAGTGCCATCACTTACAGTGCTGCAAGGAGCACAGAAACTATTTATTTCGTTAATGGAGTATTGTTCTCTTTACTGATCAGAGTAATTTCAATGCCCCAAGCAATTTTCAATGCTAGTTGATTTGAGTGGTGTTGGACTATTTTCATCTCAGTAGCATGGAAAGAGACCATTATGGTGGTCCTGAAGTAGTTATATGGGAATGTGTGTTTTATGGAATGGCTACATTAGACTCCTGCTGTTCAGCAGCTTACTGGAGAAGGAAAATATCTTAAATGTATTGGCCAACTTACTTCCCTAATTTAAGTCCCATAAATTATGTATGGGATCCTTTAGGGCGATTCTTTATGGCATAATTACTAATTACTAAAGCAGATGCTGATTGAGGAACGGGCACTCTTATTTCAAGATCTGTTGTACAATATGGTACTGAGTATGGAGGGCTGGTGTGAAGCAACCAATACAGTAAGGGTAGGGCATATCCTGTGCTAAGGAACATCTGCTTGTTCTTCCTCTTGGATAGAAGATCATGTGTAATGGTATTCTGAGTAAGCCTTCTTTGTTTGATTCCATACTGTTTGCATTGTATTCATTTTTACTCAACTATGCTTTTGTTATCGCTGAAGTGCAGGCTGCTATCTTATTTCTGAATTTCATGTCTGAGATGATTTTGTGTGGAGTAATGGCAAATAAAACACTTTTTGCTTTAATTTTGCACATTCCTGTATATGCTAGGCTTATGTCAAACAGATTGAATAGCAGGTACAGTTATTCATGCAGCTTAAGAATTATACTGCAGTTTATCAACTGGGTTCTGATAATGAGCTTTACATTATGAATTCTACAAGATTAACAGATGTTTTCTATTGATGGAAAAGTGGGATAATGTTCTTATCAGAATATCAAGCAAAGTTTTTGATATCAAGGAAGGCCTACACTATACTGGGAATATGAAATTGTACATCAATCATCCTGCAGAATCCTTTTACAGGTCTTGAATAAAGTGTCAAGTTGTGAGCCTTAATATAAATATATGTTAAGGATATTATTCAAAATGCCATCAATGCAAAGATTTGATTTAATATGCTTTAATATATATACATTTACTGTATGATTTAGTTTTATATCCTAATTTACTCTGAGTGCTAGGATATTGTCAGCTCACAGTTTATTAAAGTTTAAAATTTAATAACTGACTTATAAAATTTATAATCAATTCTGTTATTTTATCGAACAAAAAATGATCAGTGAAAATATAGTAATCACACAAATATATAGTATTGAAATATTAGAAGGTAAGCATTTGCATTATAAGAATACTTAAATTTACTTGAAACAGTTTTGGGAAATGAATGTACAACCTTAGAATGAAAACATCTTTGAAATTTTGCTTAGCATCAAAGAAAAATTTTTATTAATCTTATTTATAACATTATTTTATTGAATAATTATTGTGCAGAACAAATAAATGTTCTGATATGCTGCATATGAAATTTTCAAAACATAGTATTCAATAAAATAAAGTATTAATAGTTTAATTAAGCATTTATTTTATAATTATGCACTCAGTAAAATAAGCTATTGTGGAATTTAAGGTAAGCGATGAGTAGTAATAAATTGTCTTTTAATAATGCTTTTTTATTTGGTTTTACTGTCAAAAAATATTGACTTCAAAACATACAATACTAAATTGATATTAATTAATAAAACTTTAAAAAATACGATATTAAAGAAATGTTTTCAATAGTTCATAATGCAAATTAATAACCAAGTCATCAAATTTCGTTAATTTTTTAAATTCCTGAAAATAATTAAAGAATTTCTTAAATAATGAGTTTTAAATTTGTTCATCAAAAAGTTTTCTATTATTTAAAATTTTCTGATAAGTTTTACTTTTCAAAAAAAAAAAAAAAAAAGTGAGTAAGAAAGGAAAGTTTATATTTTATATATTAAGTAAAAGTTATAATTTTTGTTTACAGAAACAAATTTAATATTTTATACATTTAAAAGAAATTACTTTTCTTATACTATATTTATCACCTTAATTATATTGTATATGTTATGAAAGAATTAAAATTAAATAAACAATTTAAAAAGTTGTTTTTAAATTGTAATTTCCATAAATGATTATTGCTTTTATCTAAATAGCTGTATTATTCTTGAGAGTTTTAATGCGATTTCTTAGAAATATTATCAAACTTTCCGAAATGACTTTGATTTTGAAAGTTTTTAAATTTCTATCAGCTGAATAATTGTTTTTAGAAAAAAATAATAAATAACAATTAACTGTTGACTGTAGTATGTATAGTTTAGAGATTTTATACTTCAATAAATTTAGACTATTTTGCAAGGTATACCTTTATTAAAATCTAAATTTTAAAAATGTACCTATTTAATTTTATATCACCTAAAAATTATAATATTATCTATTTTTTAGTAATTAATGTTTGTTTCAGTTTATCAAAATTAATGTTTAAGATTAAACTTTAACCTTCTAAGAAAAACTTTACATTTTTGTCACCTTTTTTACTTACAACATTTCAACTGTCAATTTCATATCAGTTCATTTTTAAATTTTCTTATCTCTTCTAAGATAAAAATAAATTTTATTTATAGTATGCATCACAGAATAATCTGACCTCAACCATTTCTGTACTTTTGAAACATGGCGCAAATCCACAATTAAGAGCCTCTGGAACAGGTTGGGTTCCATTACATTATGCAGCTGAAAATGGTTTTGTTGATATAGTGAAGGTAATGATAAACCTCTTATTATCTAGATACAGGAATACCATAAAATTATTCAGAAAATTTTAAAAATTACAGTATGTCCTAATGTTCTAAAGTTGTAATATTGTTCAAAATTATACCAAATTTATAATGTTTACTGCAGAAATATTCACAAAATGTAATTTATGATATAAAAGTAATTTTCGATTATAAAAGTATTTATTTGTGAATTACGGTGAAATAATTGTTATTAATATTTTTTAAATTATTTACTTTTATATATTTATGACATTAAAATTTTATCAGGAAAATTTAATAATTTTATGGTTAAAATGCTGTAATTTAATAGTTCTGAAAACAAGAAATATATATTCTACTAGAAAGTTTTTATTTCATTTTTTCTTTTTGGTTATATTTTTAGCTTCCCCATTAACTTACTTTTTTACTGATTTTTTTTTTTTAAATATTTAAAAAGATTTACTATAAAAAAATTTGAATTTTTACATTTTATAATGTTATAAGTTTAATATGTTCTGTACCTTTTGTGAAAATTATGGATTGTGCAGAGTTAATTAAAATTGTAAATTAGAAGCAATTAAATATTTCTCAGTTCAATAAAATCATTTTAAATCTTTAATATTAATCTCAAACATTAAAAATCTACTTTTTTTTATGATTAAATATTATATTTGTTATTCATGTTATGAAGCATAATTAATTTATGGTAAAATTTTTAAAAAGTTTGGAAAAATGGTTGTTTATGTGTTAAGAAATGATTTAACAATAAAAAATTTGTTTTGCTTTTCATACTTATTGAATTGAGAGTGAATTAAAATTTAACTTCTATAAAAATGCATTCTCCAGAATTACTCCAGGAAAATATTTTTTAAAAATTGTGAATTTCATGTTTTCTGGGAAATAACTTCTCAAAATGCAACTTTTCATTCTTTATAATTTTCCATATTTTTAAGAAATAAAATTATTCTGTATTTTATATCATTACAACAAATTGTTTTAATTAATTGATTTAATTTCAATGAAATGTATTGCTTAAGACTTTTCAAAAGTTGTCATTAAGGAAATACTGTGATCGGCTGAAAAATATTAACATTCTAATTTTAGAAATTTTGTATTTTGAGATAATATATCAAAGCATAGCTGAATGTTTTGCTCCCTCATCATTCTTGTGTTGAAAAAAACATCAAAATATCATTAAAGTCTGTTCATAGCTTATGAAATATTCATTGAATTTTTTCTTATCACAATCTATATGATCATTGAAAGATCTTACTGAAAACTGGAATAATATGTTATTTAATTATCTCTAAAATTCATTCTGTTTCTGATATTTTATGCATTTTTATAATTGAAAGTATTTTTGGGTAATGGTACACTAATTCATCTCTAGTAATTGCAAGTCTGTAAAAGTTTGAATACAAAATGTTTTTACAAAGCAATGTTTTAGATGTTTATTTTGCGTGATACTTATTTTTTATTTCAAAATTTTTTGAAATTTTTTTTATATATTAACATAAATATAGTGCAATTGTACAGATCTTTTTCTACTTATTGTGAATATAATTAAGTTTATGTATGATTACTGTTCTTTAAATGTTTATAGCAAATTTTAACCTTTTGTAAATTTATTTGTTGTAAGTTTCACTTTCATATTATTTCTTGCTATATTGAGAAAAGCATTTTAGGTATTTTACTTATTTATTAGTAATTTTAAAATTAATATGTAATAATTTTTTTTCAGTTATTGTTGTCAATGAATTTTCCATGCCATCCTCGCTCTAATTATAATGAAACACCTTTGGATTTAGCTTTAAAAAATAATCATGAAGATTGTGTGTCAATATTAAGTAATTTCAGTTTGTTATTATTACTTAGTTTGTTATTATTAGAGCTTTTCAAAGCAGCTATTTAAATTTATTTTATGGCAATTTAAAATGATTCAGTGGGAATACTCTATATTAATGCTTTAATTATGAACTAAAAATAATTTGATAATACAAATTTCTAGTATATTTACAATCAGGAAAATAAACAGAATAAAGTACTTTATAATAAAACATTTACACTTTCTGCTAAAAGTCTGCATATGGAGAATATTTTTCTTTATTCACACTAAAATATCTATTAATTTCATGTGTTAAAAAAACGCAATGTACCTCCAATTGATTCATTAAACTTATATATTTCAACTAACAAAATAAATAAGCCAACTTGTTCCAAAATTAAAGAATACTCACCAAATGACATTCAAAAGCCTCGCCAAAAATCAGCATACAATCAAAAAAGATAGCATTTACTGATCATTTGTTGTGCATTTATTTTCTCGAGTCTGATGTTCGATATTTGCTATTGAACTTTTTCTAGAAAACATGGCATATAAAAGAAGGATGAGACGTTTTGGTGAAAGAAAGGTTATAGTAAGTCTTTGGAAAAAAAAATCTGGGAAATCACTCAGAGCAATTGCTGAAACAGTTAATGGGAGACAATCCTCAATCCAAAAAGTTATTAACAACTATAAATCAACAGATGTTTTAACATCAAAACTGAGAAATGGCTGTCCAACTACACTGACGTGCTTCAAGGGAACTGTTTTGTAATTCGGTCTGTAAAAAAAGATCTTCAATTATCAACATCATATATAGCAAAAAGTGTTGGTGAGTGATTTCAGAAAAATGTCAGTTTAACTACAATTTGAAAAGCATTGAAAAAGCACGATTTTAATTTTAGGGTTTCAAGGAAGAAATCGTACATTTCCCCATTGAAGGAAGCAAAAATAATTGCATTTCCAAATGAACATTTAGAAAAGACTCAAGATTTCTGGAACAAAGTAATTTTTTCAGGTGAAAGCAAATTTTGCGTTTTTGGAATAAAAGCAAGGAAATGTGTCTGGAGGAAACCTGGTACAGAACTCAAAAAAGAAAACCTTCTTTTGATTGTCAGTCATGGAGGAGGAGGCATTCTGATTTGGGGGTGTATGGTAAGCAGTGGGGTTGGTAACCTAGAGTTTATTGAATGGACAATGAATAAAATTGATTACTTGAACATATTAAACAGAAATATTTCAAGCCAACTGCATACACCTTCCCAGTCTTTAGACCTAAATTCCTTTAAGCATTTGTGGGTTTGCTTGAACAAAGAATTTGAGAACATCACATAACATCCAAAGAAATGCTAAAATCTGTTGTGAAAGAATAATGGTAATGGTAACTTCAGAAGAGACATCAAAAAGTATTCAATCAATGCCAAATAGATTGAGGGAAGTTTTAAAAAGGAAAGGTCATTTAACAAAGTATTAAATTTCCGAAATTTTGGATTAACTTCAACGTTCTTGTATCTACGCTGATTTCTGGTGCATTTGATTTCTCTATTTTAATTTATTTATATTTTTTATATTATATTATTACTTTCAAATGACTGTTGCTAACTATTATTAAAATGTGTTGTTTAATTTTATTCAATAATTCAGTTTATAAAATTTTTCAGTAGTAAGTTTTCTTCCTGTGGTTATATTCTGCCATTTATTTTCTGAGAAAAAGAAAGAAAAAAAAAAGTCTTCCCTTTTTTTCAGTTCTTTTTCAAATTGGAAATAAGGTTGACAAATATTTATCTCTGTCTCATTCTCTGTCAATGGTCTTAAATATCTGGTGTCACAAAAATGTAGGTTTATGTTTTCAATTATTTCTATCACCTGCCTTTAAAGACAAAGAATTTTAATAGCGCACACTACTTAGCACAAAATTGGAAGAATAATTATTGGTCTATGTTCATGTGCATGTGTGAAGATTTGCTTATAGTGCCATTTTGACAATTTCAATCTGTGACTTGATGCATGTTTTTTTAGCAAATTTAGAATGTATTTTTTAAAAATATTCTTGTATGTTGGGTGATTATTTTCTTTTAAATATGCCAAGGAAAACGAATTTTTCAGATTAAATGGAACTGCTAGATGTAAATAATGCCTTATTGAGACGTGGTGCCAAAGTATCCACAATGTTAATGTCTGCAGAGTGCTTGATGTGCGAAAGCAAATTCAGTTTTTCTAATATGGGTGATTGGTGTAATGAGTGTCTAATGGTGTTATGAGGATGACAAATGATTGCACATGCTGATTGAACAAAACACAAAAAAAGTGGCAATTTGTTTAAAAAATCTGACACCATTTACTATCAAGTCATCAATTCATCTGAATCCTCAACATTGATTGTAGTGGTAAATAAAAAATCATGACTTCCCAAAATGATATCAGTGAAAATAATTAATGTTGAAACCATTTTAGTTTTGAAGCCAATAAAAAATTTATTATTCTCTTTCATCTTTGAACAATTTAACGAATATTTATGGAGAAATTTTTGATATTTTACTATAGCAAAAAATCTCAAATTATCCAACATAAAAGTTAGATGTATGATTAGTTTTGAACTGGCACTGTGTTCCTAAGCTCTTGTTCTACAGGATATCGGCACCTCATATTTTGTTTTACTTTTTGATGAAACTACAATAAAACATATAAAGAAACAGTTGGATGTTTACATTTTGTATTGGTCTGACAAACAAGAAAGAAATGTCATTTGTTGTTGTGAATCACATTTTTTGGGGCTTGCTGAAGACAACAAAATTTTATTGAAAATAATCTTTTAAATTTAGAAAAATTCATGTAATTATCAATAGGTTGATCAAAAGTTAGTTTATCTGTTTTAAAACGAGCTGAGTTAGCAAACTCTACCATTACTAATGAATTTGATTACTTGTAGCTTACACATAATCCATGGAGCACAATGTAAGGAGATTGACAAAACTGATTGCAAGTTTGATGGATTTGCTGTAGATATTCATCGATTCTTTTTAACAATCTTCAGCAAGTAGAGAAAATTACCATTTCTTACATTTGGCTATGCTCAAAGAAGCCTTAGCTAAATTTGTGAGAGAATAGTTGAGTTATATGATGCTCTAAAGGAATATTTTACTGTCAAAGTTCCTAAAGAATCAAAAACCCCTCTTTCTGATTGATACTTTTAATTGACAAACATTTGAAAGATCCTAAAACTCTGGCATATCTTCATTTTATTATATTTTTTTTTAAAGTTTTGAATCATACTTATTTTTAATGCAAAAAATGAGCATTTAGTGCATATGATGCACAGTAAATTAAAGGAACATGTTTGCAGTATTATATTTAAATTTTTAAATCTAGAAGAAATCAGTAAAAATATAGAGTAAAGTTGCTAAAAACTAATGTTCACTCATAAATTGTTTAAATTTAAACAAGATTGAAATATATCGTGGTGCAATAGCAATACTGATATAGCCTATTGATAAAACATCATTTCTACAAAGTATGAATTGTTGCTACATTGCAACTTCTAAGCGTGTACTTCAAAAACTTCATTACCCAAAGATCATCTGTGTTTCTCTTGTTATAAAGGGAAAAATCAAGAATTGATATAGTAGACTAATTCAACATATTCCTCATGTAAATAAAACTTCTTCAAGCATTGATAAGATGAATAAGGAATGATTTCTTTAAAAGTGTGAAGATGTGACTTTGTTTATAAATGATTATGTGATAATGACAATAACTGCAAAATATTCTACTCTATCCAGAGTAATTACAGCATGTCTGTCTTTATTGAATATAAATTCACAACCAGAAAATGGTTTTTTGACAAACAATTCTATTGTGATAAAGGGGAGAGCATCTTTATTGGAATTATCTGTTCAATGTTTACATACTTATCATGATGTTATTCGAATATATTCTGTTTCTTCTATTCTATTTACCAAAGAAATGAGGCATTCTGTTCAGAAGTCTCATGCATATCATATTTGGAAAAATCAAAAGATGCAGCACAAATGGAAAATGAAAGAATAGTTGAAGAACATAGCAGTTAGTTGGAGAAAAAAGTTAACATAATTCCACCTTTTATAAAAGATTAATGAACTTGAAAAAGAAAAGAACACTGCTTGATAATAATTGTGCAGCTCAAAAATTTTTGGATGATGCAACCAAAAAAATAATATGTGCTATTAGTGATAATAATATGATTGATATTACAATTTGACAAATGATAATGGCTGCTGATAATACAGAGATTGCATAAGTCAATGATAAATTTTAAAAATGTGCTTTGTATTTAATTATCAAAAATAATACTAACACATCCAGTTAAAAATTCAAATATTATTTAATTATACATAAATTTACCATTATTTAAAGTGCTTATCATTAATTTTCAAAAAATGTTCAATACAATAAATTTAATTTCTGTATCATTTTTTATATTGTTGTGTTACTAACAAAGCTCTGCATTTTTTAATTACTAATAGTTTTTTAAATAGTATGTTTTATGTGCTTTCTAAAATGTGTATTTATAATACAGAAATTATTGTGTAATTATGAAAAAGTCATTTTGTTTTTGATTTAATAATGGAAATATGTCCTGATATTTCTTGAAAAAATTGTTCTGAAAATTTTTTTTTTATAACTCTTACCCCTACATTACATTATCTTTTCAATTTTGGAAAGTGCCCAGAGACTAAAATAACAATTGTCTTGTCATTTGCAATGGACAGTATTGGCACTTATAAGTATGTAATGAGAAAGTTTTTGCTTGCAAAACTCATAACCAGTAGTAAAGACCTCAATAATTCAAATATTATCTGGAAGTCTTCACAAAGTAAATTAAGACAATAGGTGTTGGGTGTTAAAATGGACTATTTCATAATTGTTACACATCTGTCACTGTGACAAAAACTATAGCTTATAAGTGTTTTTTATAAAAACATACTGATTGCAAAATCTGGAAACACTAGCTCAGTTTTGTGTCATGTTCCTTCTTAAAGATAGTTACTATTGAAGAAAATTATAATAAAAGATAGAAATTATGATTTAACACAATAATAAACTGAATTGTCTAAAGTACTGAATAAATTATGACCAGCTGTAAACTTGTCTTAAGCAGCTTGACTTAAATAAGTAGCTGTTTCAAAAAGATATTTTTGTATACTATTGCTATAATTTTGGAATCCAAACTATTGCAATGGTAATGTACAAAATACTTCTGCAACAACCCATTTTAAATACACATTTTGTAAAGACATGAGTACTTTTTTGGCAAGGAAGTCAAATGATCATATTTTTGTGATATTAAAGTGATTGGCAAGAGACATTAATATTGACCTTTATTTTGAAAATCTTTGTCACTTAATTTTTTCTTTAATTTAGCTTCTGTTTTAGTTTATGTAGCTTACTCTATATGATCAGATATTAAAAGATATTGACATGTATGAAATTTGCTTTCACAACTTCCTAAATTAAAATTCTTCTTTGAATTAAGAATACAACACATATTTATGGGATAAATTAATGTTGAAAGATAATGTGAAATGCATCAAAATTTGCTTTTCTGAATATGGACATATGTTTTTCTACTGTTATTTAGGAGTGCATACAGCCTTTTTCCCATTTAACTATGGAAATAAATTAAGTTGTGTTAAATGTTTGATTTGGGTTTTGACCCACAGATTTTGTTAGTTGTGCCCTAAATTGTGGCATTTAAAGTGCTTAGTATTTATCTCTATGACGTTATTATATCTTTTTTTTTTTCTAATCAAAAATGGCTTCTAAAAAATGTACACTGATTGACAGAGTATATTCTGAAAGTGATTTTAGTTATGATAGTGATAAAGATTTTTCAATGCTAATGATATATTCTTCCTCAGTGTATTATACTTTCCTTGGTTTTAGTCGTGCTTTATTTTATAATGTAATAAATAGAAATTAACTATAATTGAGTTGAATTTTGTTAAAAAAAATATTTTTTTTTTTATAACACCTGTAATTGGTTTGCATGGCAGCTTAGTTTCTAATGATAAAAAAGGCAGAAAATAATAATTTTTTGAAGGAAGAGTTATATATTTCAATTTTCCAACATATAGTTTTAAAACATGCAAACATATATACTCATAATTTATGAGATGATTTAATTCCTCAAATGGAGCAAAATATTGGGGTTAATTTAATTGATAGATTCCGATATGCTTTAGAAACTTATGCATGTTCTTTATATAGATCTTTTAAAATGTTATAAATACCTTTACTTTTTTTACCTTTAAAGTAGGCAAATTTTAATATTGTTAATTATACATTCATTTAAATTGAACATTTACATTTCTCCTATAGGAAATTATATTCCATCTGAACCTTTGTATCCTAAATCTGATTGGTTTCATGAAGATGTAGATAGAGAAGTAATAGATTATTTATATATATATATATATTATAATATTTAATTTGATTTCATAATTGTATAATATTGTATGTTAGTTGTAAGCAAGAAGTTCTTTGCAAAAGAACTGCACTCAATTATGCATATTGTGTTCTATCTTAAGAATTCAATTTTAAATTCTGAAAGAAAAAAACCATTAATTTCTGCCACATAAAATATTGCTCTATTGAACTAATTTCGATTTTTCAAAGACTATTGATTCCAATGTTTGCTTTTATTTGAGTATTTTCTAGTGTTTTTTCATGTTGAATGATAATCTCTAAGTTTGTGACTGTTCTGTAAATAATATAGTATTCTTTAATTTTTTAAATATTCAATTTAAAAAATTAAAGATGATTGAATTTGTTTACGTGTCATCAATTAGATTTTTCAGGAGAAAATTTATGTTGACATTCAATTGAGAGTTTTTGATTGTTTTACTAGTTTTCTCAGAAATTCTGTATGCACACATAGTTTCTCTATTTTCTCTGCTGTATGATACTTGATTGAATTCAGTTCACAACAGTTACTTCATGGTTTCCATTTCCACCTTTGGCTCATATGTGCATAGTGATTTTGAATTTGCTTTAAATAATATTCATTGACCAACTAACTTTCAGGAGTAAAAATAATCACTGAGCATTAACTTTTTATCTTCAAACTTCTGCATGCTAATGCTTCTCAGAAATTAATATGATAATGTTTGCTAACTCTACTAGAAAATGTGTTCTTTTATGTGTATATGTTATATCAACTACTTAAAAAATATATTTATGATCAAAAGATATAATAAGAAGGATTTTTGTTGTGGCTTTGTTCTCTTACAGTAGAAAAAAACTGCATAAAATATGCCTATGCACAAATTATTGCATTGTTGTCCTTTAAACAAATTTGAACCTTGGACAAAAATTTGAAATTTGCCCATTTTTAATCAATCATTTTACTATGTACTAACCAAAATTTATATACATTGTTGAATCAATAGAATTGATTTTTTAAATATCAGTCTTACTAAATCAACAATTCTGAGAAGTCTGTAGCTATTGTATTTTCTGGTATCCATTGACTTTTCTATATTTCTTGAAGACAACATATATCCAAGTTTTTTATTCTCCTTCTAGGAACTTGATAAAATATTCTATTGTGTATCATATGTTAACTTTTCTAGTTGTAGTCATCTTTTAAAACTAGCTTCCATTCACAAATTTACAAAAGGTCTACATTCTTTATCAACAAATTCCGTTACATTCTTTTAAATTAAAAGTGGTTTAGCTTCAATGTTTGTTGGTTTTTCTCTGATAAAAACAAGGCATAGATTTTGGCTATTTGAAAAGAAGATATGGAAATCTATACATTTTACATTTCACAAAAAATATTTTTATTCTGTTATCTTAGTTAAATATAAGTTTTTTTCTGGTTTAAATTTTAGTATGAAAACATGTTCAAATTTAAGAAGACAAATCTTTTTATAAATTAATTCTATTTAAGCCTTTAACCAATTCTTTCTATTTTTATAAACATATTTTAAGTTTTTCTGATGTACTCTTTAAAATGTAATTTTTTAATGAATATGTTTTAATTTTAAGAAACTATCTTTTTAATTGCGATGAATTTAGTAAAATGTCAAATGAAGTACTCAAACAAATTAAGTCGATTTTTTGAATTTGTGAACTATCACTGTTACTAGTGAAATGTTTCATTATTAATTTTAGTTGTAAAATAAACTTTAAAAATACAGCTTTTAAAGTTTTAAATAAACAACAAGATAAATCATTGTAATATAATGAAATTCTAACTATGAAATCTTAAACTTTATCTGTTGTAAAATTTGTTGATTTATACAAGTTTTTGTGAAAGGGAAAATAAGTTTAAGTATCAGTTATATACACTGAAATATATTAATTTAAAGGTCAAAATGTAATTTTATAGTATAACTAATAAATTTAATGATTGTTCGTTTTTTCAGGGTGCTCTACAAATATTTCGTTCTCATGGTCTTAAAGATGGAACATTCTTAGTCAGGCGTAGCACAAGAAAGAAAAATACTTATGTTTTATCTGTAGTTCACAATGATAATACTTTTAATTACGAGATACAGAATAAGGTTTTTAATATTTTTTTTATTTTGGTTACATGTCTAATGTATTTTTATTTTACTTTTATCTGTAATTAGAAAAAGTGAAAAGTTTTTAACTTAAACTCTATGATATAAATTTTTGGAAGCACAATGTTTAGTGTCAGTACAAACATGTTTCTTACTTTGTTTATATTCAATTCTTACTGGTTTTTTCACTCTTAATCGATCAAACTATTCCTGATATTCTCATTAATTTGGGACACTTATATGTAAATCACAAATTATGCCTTTATAATGACAACTGAAGTATCAGTGTGCATTGGAATGGGAAATCTACAATTCACCTTTAATTTTAAGTGTTCATTAATTATTGGGTAGATTTTCAGATTACTGCTATCAACCTACAGCATAAATACTTTTCAAGGATTTTTTTTGGGGGATAAGTAATAATAAAGTTGGAATATTATTTACCATTATTTTAATATATTAACAAAAGTATACTTAAATATTTTCATTTGAAGCTTACTATATGAGTCAACTCTTTCAATTTTATAAGACTGGTTCAAAGGCAGTAATTTTTTTGTGTACCTGGATGTTAGAAATGTTATAGTTTTGTGAATGGAGTGAAAACCATTCTTAATTTCTTTATCCCTCAAAAAATAACTTGTTTAAAATTAGGTTTTATTCCTTCTAATTATTTATTACTGCCCAAATGTATATCACCTTATATGTTCCTTCAATTTAAAACTGAACCTCACACTACTTAGATTAAAGTAAATATTCTGTTAAATGAATAAAATTAAAAAAATAAAATGATGAAATATTATTATTGTAGGAATTAATTTGAATTAATAAAATGCTCGAAATAATTTTATTTCATTAAGAAAGGCCTACTGCTACTTATGAAAAAAATAGAATTTAATCATGTTACTAGTTATTTTTTGGGTTGTGGCTATAAATTATGTTTAAAATTAATGTAACATCTTCAACTTTGATTGAAACAACTATATAATATACTATTATTACTGAAGGTATAAAATAATATAATACTTGCAGTAATTATATTATAATATACTGTAAGTATGTCACTTTTATAAGTTCCTGTAGCTTTTGAAATAAATTACAGTAGGGAAACAAGTAAGCTTTGCTTTCAAATGCACAACATTTAATTAAAGTCAAAATTTCATTATTATTTATAAGCTTTCAAATGTTTTGGTAATAAAGTTTTTGAATTGCAAGCACATTATGGGAGTTGGAGTTTTTTTGATAAATTCATGTAAATATAATTAATCAAATGCTTTTTTGAAAAGAAGTTTTATATTTATGAACCTTCTGTTAAAAAATTTTCATCCTTTTTTATGAGAATTTTTTTTAACTCAAACTAGATTATTTAGCTATGATTTTAATTTGAAATCAAAATATTATCATCAAATAATCAGGAAGCAGATTGAGTAAATGTTGATGGAGTAAAATTTGAATAATAATTTATGTAATTCTGCAGAAGAAATTGAAAAATAGTAATAATATGAAGGGAAATAATTTTTTTACATATGATATCTTTTCTTATTTTTTAGTTGTCTTTAAGCAGAGTTTCCCTAATAATCATTTATTTTTGAGGAAATCAATGAATATAAAGCTATGTTTATCTTGAAAGTTGGTCTTCATAACTTATATGTTGAACGATTGACTTTTGTTATCTCATGTGCTAATTCTCTAATTGAAACTCAATTCTAACTTCTTCATTTGATATTGGTAATGGCGAATTCGGGTAAAAGATTATGAGATTAATGTTTTCAATTTCTTGAGAATTATTTTCCTGGATAAAATTTGTGTTTGACACATAAAATTTTAAAAATGCTCAATCAAAAAAAGATTGTTGAACAAATAACTCCTTTTGACCATAACTTGTTATACAATAAATCAAAAAGTCGCTCATTAAAGATACAGGCTCTGCTTTATCTTGAATTTCCTTTAAAAAAAAATTTTGTCTTGAAAAATCCTTAATTTTTTTATTCATGTGCTTTTTAAATTTTAATAATTATTGTTCCCTCATTTTTTTTAATATGCTTAATTTCATTTAATTTTTGGACATTTTGAAATAAGTCGCCAGGGAAATGTAGTTTTCTGCCTCATGTTTTATGCATACACTAAAGTAATTTTAATCAAAGTTAACTTAGAGCTTGTGAATTTAAAATATTAGGCTCGTAAATCAGTTATAAGTAACAAACAAATGACTCAGTAAGTTTACAAAAATATTTTACTTCATTAATTCCAACTTAAATGTATTATTAAGGGATATTAAATTTGTGTAACCATGTTCAATGTAGCATTTTTTATATTTCATAACGATAAGATTTTTTAATTTAATGTTTGTTATCTAACTCAAACTTTAGAGATTCTATTTTGCACTAAAATATTTTAATGACTATGAAGTTATGTTTTATATAAATATCATTATATTAAAGGTTTAATTTATATAATTGAAGAATGATAGGAATTGATATATTTTTGTCTAGTTTTCTTTAATTTTGCTTACAATATTATTGTTTCAAATGTTTTAAAATTTTTGGCAAAATATTTTTGAGTATTTTGTTAACAATATACTTGAATGAATTATGCAAAAACAAGTTTTAGTTACAGAAGTCATTTACAGGGCTTTATTTTTCTATCATTTTTTATGATTTTTCACTACTATTTAATTGCACTTTTGTAGGATAAGTTTTATTTTATTGATGATGGCCCTTACTTGGAATCTTTGGATCATGTTGTCGAACACTATCGACAAATGCCTGATGGACTACCAACGAATTTAATACATGCAGTATCTCCAGGTAATTATTTTGTCATAAATAAATGTAGATTTTGCTTTAAAATATTTACTCTTTAACACTATCGCTCAAATTATATTTTCTATTACATTTTCAGATAAAACTACTGTGTCAAATATATCACAGAAGTATCCTGTAAGTGCATTTCTTCTGTTACTTTTATCCATTTATTTATGCTACTACTGTTTCTTTTATTTCTGTTTCATTTTACAGATTTTTTCAAATTAAATTTTTAAGTAAATATTTTATGCTATCCATAAAACTATGAAATCTTTTTTTTTAATTATTTCTTGCTAGTATTTATAGTTAATTAAACTAAATACTTTAATAAAAAGATTCTGAAACATTTAAATCCTCTTACAATAGTTATCTTCCATAAATGTTATAAACTAACTTTCCATCTGTATTTTATACTTTGAATATTAGCGTAAAATTTTAAGTAGTTAAATCTAAAAAAATTTTATGTTTTCCATTTCAACTGATTAATAAAAATACTGTTAATATTTTTAGCTGATGATTATTAATGTTAAATAATTTTTCCATAATTAATAATAATTCATCATAGAATTTAGGGAATATAGCTTAGGAAGTATAGAATATTTACCTTCTAGTATTCTGTTATAGCAATTCTAGCTATATTAGTGTTTTTATGTGGTTATTCAAGGCTTGTTAGTAATAATTAATTTAATATATTTTGGTAGTACATAAGTAACAATTTAAAATTTACTTTACTGATACTTTCATACAATTGCTTAAGAATAACATATTTAAATCTTGTAATAATTGTTTGTAACCATATTTATTTCATATTTATTCCATATTTATTATATATTTTTATTCTTTTATTTATTTATTTATATATATATATATTTTTTTTTTTTTGTTTCATACAATTTTCAGATTTTCCATGATTTAAAAATTTATGAAGTTTATATTTTATTACCCTTGCATAAGGTATTCAAAGATATGATTCCATTCATTAATCTTTAAAAATTAAATACATTTGCAGATTTTTAAGAACATTCACAGTTCAGGTCACCATGAAAATATTTCAAACATTTTTTATTAATGCCAGTTGTAAGAAATACAAATCAAATGTATCTTATGTCCTTTTCGAAAAATATTCATTCTCATATTTTGAAAAGTTGTCTGATGTCTTATAGAAAATTATTTAGCTGCAAAAATTTTGTGAAAGTTTTTTTTTTTAAGTTGACACTAATATAACTATGATTTCTTATTAAAAGTGCTTATGAGATTGCAAGGATAGGTTATAAAACTATCTTATTCTTACAACTCTTTATTTTTATTGATAATGGCCCTTATGTAGTAACTTGTTAGGTTTTTTGTTATATGCATTAAGAAACATAACCATTCATCATCATTTAGTTCAGAAAGTTTGTGTCTTAACATAACAAGAGGAAGTAGATTCATAAACATATCTACTTCCTCTTGTTATTTGAAAGATCTTTTTAATTGTTTTCCTTGATTTAGCAATCTGGTTTTATGGTAGAATATATGATATTACTATATTTAGATTAAAATTTCTTGGAATAGTTGATGCTGAAGAGAAGATTAACTCAAGATATGTGGATTTGCCACCACTCATGCAGTAAAGTGTTAGCAACCATATAAAAAATATTTAACTGCAATAGTTTAAAGTTAGTATAAATGCTATCTTACTGTTTATCTACCACAAGATCAGATTGAAACAAGTAGTCTGATTAATATTGATTTTTATAATAACAAGAGTTGCCAATTTCCTATGGGGTTTATGATGTTAAAAATTAGCAGTATTTAGAATTATATCTTGCGTTATTCTCAAGGTGTTCAGTAAGCCAAAGTTGATGAATTGTTTCTTGTCTCAACGGGAAGACTGGCATAGAAAAACCAGCTGGAGCTATTCTCATGATAGACAGATAGTGCCTGATAGAACAATGTGCGTCAATGAAATTCAGTCACATTTGTAAAAAAATGGTTATGGAAAATTTCTATAAAAGAATGTGTATATACTAGAAACACCTCAAAGGTCATTTGATTTATGACTTATTCCATACATAATCCTATCCTGTTTACTTTTGATTTATTTTTATTTAATTATGTTAATTATTTTTGTTAATTAGTTTTGTGATTTTTATTCAAATTCTTCATTGTTTTTATGAAACTTTAATGATGGCTCTCTAATTGTAACAAATCTCACATATTTTATGACTAATTTTATATTAAATAAGTAAATTACCATTTTATGAATTTGGTGTTTCATCCTAAAAACACTTAAACAAGTTTTAAAATTGTTTTGATCTTTAAACTGTTACAATTTCAACAATTCATAGTTAACAATTGTAAATGTTTAGTGAGGTTGTCTCATATTTCATGAAATAAATTTTTATTATTCACCAATGTTTATTCCCTTCAGTATACTTTGAACTGATATAATTAGCAGTCTTTCATGTCAAATTAATTTTTAAAAAATCGGATTTTAAGGTCAATGTTAGTTTCCCTGCTTAAGAAAAACATAATTTTTAAAATTCCTTGATTGCTATGTTTCTTGTAAGGAAACTTTAGTAAGATCCAATTATTTTAAGAATAATTTTAAAAAAAATTATTTTTTGTTTAATATTTTTTAATGTGATAAAGAAAATAATTCTATATTCTAAGAAGAATGAATAAGATAAAAGAAAAGTAATTACATTTATTTTAATTTTTAATATACTAATGATTATTAGCAGTGAAAAAGATCTTAATTTTTATGCTAAAATTTCTCACAACAGTGAAAATATTCTGAAATTCTGTTAGATTAATGAAACTGTTCAACAGATTTTATTTATCATAAAATATTCTGATATGGCAATATTTGCTGCTGCAAATTTATGCATCTTAAAAGTACATTTACTAAATGTAATTTTTTACAAAATGTTTAAACATAAATATGTATTGATGTTAGTAAGCAAAACTAGAGTAATTTAGAATTCACTTGCAACATGTGTGTTTAATTAGTAAATGAATAGTATCTGTGTTATGTGTAGTTTGTAAAAACAGCAAACTAATTGTTTTATATTTGATAGTTAGCTGAATCAGCAAGTACTTATGACTCCATGAAAAGTAAAGTATCAACAAATGGTGAATCTGTAAGTAAATCAGATGAGTCTTCTAGTGATTCTCTAATTCCATGTTCTACGTCAAAACCAAACTTAATATGTCGAGAATCATTAAAAATAGGTAATTCATTGCTTCTTCATGTACCAATTTTATTTCTTTATTTTATTCTATTCAATGTTGTGGTAAATAAAATAAAACCACATGTTTCATTCATGTACTGTATTAATTATGAAAAGTCAATGTTTTAGTTTCTTGAAGTATTGATTATTTTTAATGCTTGTTACCCTTAAAATTAAGTGAACAAGTGATAAATAAAAAATATTAAAATTCTGAATAATATTTTTAATTAAATAGAACTATATGTCCTAAAATTTGTCGCTTAATTTCATTGATATTAATTGCTGATACCTATTAACTGCAAAAATAGAACTGAGCTTAAGATTTTAATTGTTTGGATTTGCAATTTGAATGTAATTTATCAAAGTATTCAAAAAGTGATATTCTCATGAGGCTGAGGCAGAGCTTATGGTAACTTCCTTATAAAAATGAATTTAAACATTTTAAAATTTGTTTACCACATAATAAATTCTAACCCTGTGAATAAAAATGCAATAATTATGATTGTTTTTTAAATACATTATGTGAAGCTCATTTATGAAATGTGAACTCAATTAATTTGATTGTTATGAATTGCTAGCCTTCAAATTTAAATTCTCAATGATTAAATAATATGAATTGCATAAATTTTATCTTTATTTTGTAATATCTGTAGTCTTTGTTTGCTTGTTACCCCCAAAAATTTTTAATTTAATTTGCATAAATATCTTAAATTGTTAGAAATTCATTTGAATTTAAGAAATTGAATAAGAATCATAGAAATTTCACGCACTTAAAAGTCCTTCATAAAATTGAAAAGCTTAAAGAAAACCAGACAGCACTTACGCATTCACTGAATTTTTTGTGGCTAATATACTTGCACTCCACAAGGAAACAAGGGGGAGGGGAATCACATTCCTCTGACTGGAGGAAATTTTCAAAAATGAATGTAATCAAAAACTGAGTATGATGTTGCACCAACATGCTTCCCTATATCTAGCCCTGATAGAAGCAGTCGGGTGGGAATCTAAATAATTTAAAAGCAGGGACCAAGCAGAAGACTCCCTAGTACTTGAGCCTGCCACCCCCAGCGGTATCATTTCACTTAGAACACATTACGAGCACGACATATTTAACATCCCCAGGCACCTTTAGTGAACACAAAAAATCTTAGGTTGAGCAGGGATTCTAACTCACTACATTTGGGTAATGAGAACAACGCTCTAACCAACCACGCCATCGGGGCCCACTGAATATTGGTGTATATGGCGCACCCTGTTTTTCATATATATTTTCACAAAAAAGTGCATCTTATATAGTGGTAAAGCATGTATCCTGAAACTTGCATTGAAATGAGTATTTGTTTGCCTGATTTAGATATTAAAATGTAAGAAGTTGCTTTTTATTCTTGTATCCAATACTTGGTTTTTCACAATTTTTTCACTGTGTAACTTACTGTCTTTTATTAATTATGTTTGTCTATAGTTGTTTCATTCAGTTATATTATACTCAGCTTAAATATCTTCAATCAATTGCTATTTCTTAAAAACTAGTAACTGAAAAATCACTTGTAAATTTATAATTAATTTTTAGACTTTTCATTTATTTTAAATTTGCATTTTACTGTATCAAAATTAATTGACATCACTTGATGTTTTGCCACTAAAAACTTAATTTTATCTACACAATAAGGTGTTACACAATAGTTAAAAAATTATTTGAGATTCTAATCAAATTATTATTTCTAAGATTTACTATTAGTTTATAATTTCTTGTATTATTGAAGCAGCACTATATTTCATTGTACCTACATGCTTGTATATCTCATATTATTTTATGATTCAGATATTTATTTCACTATCTTCAGATTCACTTCTTCCTTCTACATTTATTCTACCTCAACCTTTACATTTCCATCTTTTGATAAAAGCATCATGAAAACTTAAAATCCATCTATTTCTTGCTTGTTAAAAATCCAACATAAATGTAGACGTCTCATAAAATACTTTGGAGGTATAGTGAGACATAAATGAAAAAACATAAATATATTGTGCTTTCTTAGTAATAACTAGAAATAAATAAATAAAAAAAAAATTGTGAAGTACAATATATACTTATGTAAACAAATACAAATTTACATGCATATGTAATCCTACCTAAAAGAAATTAAATTTTTTAATTACTTTAATTCTAAATAAAATAATGTCTCACACATATTACTAAAATTTTTGTTTTAAAAATTTTTCAACAACTAGTTCATCACATGTATTAAATGTTACTTTTGCTTGAAAGAATCATGAAATATGGCTGATGAATTTTTAAATGAATTTTTATGGACATTTTAGATCAATTCCATTGTTCCTATTTTACAGAATATTCTGATTTTCTTTTTAGGCTCATCCGTTGGTGAAGGGGAATTTGGTTCTGTCTTACGGGGAAAGTGGTTGAACCAAAATAATTTAGAAGTAAATATATTTCGATATAATAAAGATTTTTGTGCTGATATAAAATTAGTTCTGTTCTTTTTTTAGATAAAGCAATAAACAAACTAAAAATATTTATTAATATTACTGCAAAATTTTGTATTAGTAAAATATAGGGTTTGTGCGTAAAAAAAAAACTCGTATTTCCTTAAAGTTGTTGAGTAGTAGTACATTTTTTTTTGATAAATTTTAAAGTTCTGTTTAAGATGTTAGTAAAAATTCTTGATTCTGCATTGAAAAAAATTCAGTGGTTGTGGTTGGTTTTGCTTTTGTGTTATTCAAATTAAGAATTGATGTTAATTTTAGATTACGTACATATTAAACTATTTTCTGTAGATATAAAATGATATCTATTGTCTGAAAAGTTCTTGCATAATATTGAATATGGAATTATGTTTGACTGAAATTTCAACCTAATCATTATTTGCTTCTGTTTCAAAAACTTGCATAAAATCTCTAAAGTACTATTTAAATCAAAGTAAATATTCTGTATTAAGTAGACAATCCTGATTATTTTTATGTTTAACTGCCCTATTATTACTTATATATTATAGATAAAATATATTATAGTGACTTTCATTGGTAATAACAATATTTATATACATATATTGCTGTCCGTTTTACCTTGTGAATAGCATAAATTATGAAATCATACGAAATGTGTTGTTTTGTGATTTTTATTAATAATTTTCTATTTAATCTGTCTTTCAAATTTAAAATATCTTTTTTTCATGTTCTTCTATGATTTGTCATAGATAACAGATATCATTTGCTTAACATTAATTTGTTGAAACTGGATGTTCTTTTTACAATTTTCATTACTCTTTTTATAGAAAAACTATTAATTAATGAGCACTCTTAACAGAAATTTTAATTGCTTTACATCAATTTAAACTGTTATTTTGACGGAAAAGAGTTACTAGTTTCCTCTAGTAATATACTACGAATTCTTCTTTCATCAACATATAATATTTTATTTATTCAAATGCCAGACATTCGACCTCTAAGCCTTTAGTCTTGATTTTGCTTCTTATGCATGGTTTGTCAGGATTACAGAGAGTGTTGACAGAATAGTCTTAAGTGAAATATTTTAAAGTTTGACATTCAAACAATTGTGCCCAGGTAGAAAATGAAATAACACTATGGCTGCAAGATGTGGAAAATCCCAAATAGTTGGTTTTGAACCAGATACTCCAAGGCCTTTCACTTAGCTTCATTTGATGAGTAGGAAATAAAACTCTTAAATTTTTATGTTATTATTGGTTTTTCAGAATTAAAAATCATGAACAAAAATGGTTTGTAGAATAATTGTGCCTTTCTTTTTCAGAAAATATGCTTTTTCATTTTGCTTCCTTGTTTTGTATAATATTCTATCAAGAATATGCTGTAGATCTTACAGTGATATGTTGATAGTCTTTCAGTTATGTAGTATTCAGATAATTATAGATTTAGTCATAAAATTGACTGGCAAAGCTTGCTATTTGGTTTTCTGTTCATTATTTAAGGGAGTATGAAGTAAAATTTTAAAATTTTTCAATTATATTTACTGCTTCTTTGATTAACTTTGTTTCATATTATATTTTCTCAATATTCCCTGCTTGATATTATGAAAAGAAATATACTAAAATGAGACTGGTTTCCAGTGCCTAAAATAACTTCTTACCTTAAATATAAATTGCGTTATCTTTTTATGTTATTGTTCATATTAGTATCCATTTCAATATGAATTCACATGTATAAAAATTAAGTAGTCAAACATTTTAAAATAATTTTTTTATTGTGTTGTCAGTCTAAAGTATAAAATGAGAGAATAATTTTTACAATAATAAAGAAATATTATCTAATATTTGTGTCTGTTGAAGCTTAGTTGAAGCATTGTTCTATAATGTTTTATTTTCAGATAGAAACTAAATATGATTTATTCATATGGCAAAGTATATTGTAATATTTTTTAGCACAGTCCAATCAGGAGAGCTATAAAAAATTTAATGTTATGATTTTTATATTAAAAATATAAATATACTGATGATTAATTTGAATACTTTATTAAATAATATATAATAGTTTCATATAAATTTGTGATTCATTTTGCTTATGTTCTTAAAAAAATCATTGATGCTAATTTGAACTATAAAAATTCTGTAAATTTTAACCCTAAAAAAATAATGTTTTTGCTATAACAAAAGAAATGGTAGAAGCAACCTTTTATTAAATTTATATATATGATAATTTCAGTAGTATTAGAAAAATCTTGTTATTTCTTGAAGTTCACCTCAACAATTTTGCTATCTATAGTATTATCTGTATTTTTGTTTATCTGTATATGAGTTTTTATGTTTAAGATTTGCTATTTTTCTGCAAATTTAATTATAGAAAGATGTTTCATATTATTTATTTAAAAGAAAGGAATAGTTAATATAAAAGTGAATATATTTATAAACTGCTGTTATGTATAATTTGATTGAAATTTATTCTTAAAAATAATTCTGTATGAAAAATAGGTATTCTTTTATTTATATGCATGTAGATTTACATACACACACAATTTTACTTACATTTAATGAAGAACTTGTATGCATCATTGAAAACAATCAGTTTATCAACATCTTTAATAATCTAATTTCCTTTACATCTTTGTAAATTTATTACATATTTTATATTTAAAGGTTGATGTAGCTATAAAAACATTGCGTGATGAACAAATGCAAAGTTGCAGAGAAGAATTTATTCGAGAAGTTGAAGTAATGGTTGGATTGAATCATCAATGTGTTGTAAAATTATTAGGTGTCTGCTTAGGACCTCCTTTGATGATGGTATAAATTTTTCATATATTTGCTATTTATTCTTGTACTGAATATATTTGTAAGAGCTGCAGTTCATTTATTGGAATTATAAATTTGTATATTTTGAGCTCTGTGTTTTTGAAGATAGTACTTGAAGTAATCAAATTGAAAAATAAAAATGTTAAAAATTAAGAGATATAACAGGTAAAAATTTGTAAATTCAAATATACTAATGTTATGTATGATAAATATTTTGTAAAATCTATAATAGCTGTAAAAAATAGATAATAAGCTAATATATAATAGCCTATTTGCTTAGAGCATTCATTCTTGTTAAGAAGGTAGTGAGTTTGAACTGCAACATAAACAAAAATACATGGTGTTCGCTAATGGCAGCTATAATATTTCTATTTTTATGAGACAAGTAAAAGTATAACCATTGAGAATTGGTATTGTGTGATTTTATTCTTTGAACTCACATTGCTTTCAGTTGCTTTACTTGAAATGTATTGAAACTGTTATGAACACAAAATTTTATGATGATTAATTATTTTTATTTTACAAGCTCCTTTTTTTGTTTTAATAAATTGGTGAGATTGATTTAAAACATGTCATCATTTATGTCAAATAGTCGTGGACTGTTCACCCAAGTTGAAAATTCATATGAAATTTCTCAAGATGAAAGTTTTCCTATAGTAGAATTAGGTTTCATATAAAGAATCACGTATTATGTTATAGTTTCAACTACCACTGATAAATAAATCATTTAGATCTAAAACTTGGGAATTTTCCCCTCTCGTTTTAAAAATATTGTATGCATATAATAATATATTATGACACCTTACGATAAAATAACTTTCCCTTTTGCAATTATTTGTTAAGAAAACAAATGCCTGCATTAACACATAATTTTTTATGATGTTTAGGAATCGTACAGAGATCTAATATATATCAAAACTTTGAAAACACATATAATTTGCATATGTTATAATGAATAATAAATTGTAAATTGTTTACATTGCATTACCACAAGATTTTATCTGTTTTTTCACATTCTAGTGTTGTTTATATTAGGTCAGAAAATTTATTTTAATTTTATTTATTTCTCAAATTTACAATTTTATAAATTATTGACATTGAATCACAATTATTGAAAAAACATTGTTTATTCTGGTATGCAAACTTAGAAATATGATAACATATCTCTTAATAAAATGTACAACAATAGCTTCTCTTATTAATTTATTTTGTAGGTAGTTTGATGAGCTGTCTACTTACTGTAAATTTTATTATAAACTATCTGATTATATGAAGATAATTTAATTATATAATTAACCTAATTGTGTACTTAACACTTTCTGGCGCACTCATCTTTAAAGTTGAAATATTAAGGAAAAAGTTTATAGGCTGTCTATTTAAGCCTTAAATAGTGTACAGTAAAAATTTGGTAAAGATTGCCCTGACCATTTCGATTTTATGGGTGTTCCATCACATGGACACTGCCCCGCAAAGGGCTATGAAAAGCGAGCATTGCAGTGAAGCACGCTAACGAATTTTTCATATATTAATGAAAAAACAATGCATTATACCTGTGTAGCAGACTTAGCGTACCCCAGGATGCACCACAAGGAGGACTGCCACTCTACAGCCCCCCGAAAAAAAAGAAGAAAAAAAGGCGGGATGAAAAAAGTGATTTTTATGCTATACATAAAAACATACATAAAGATTGGTTTGCAAAAGAATAACTTCAATTAATTGGTAAGGAAAAAGCTCTAGACAAATTGAAAGGGGGCTTTTTTCGTACAAGTCCCAAATATCTTTACTTTGACAACTTATCGGTGTAAAATCAGGCAGCGACTTCTGCACAGTCTGTTTAGTTACCCAAGTAAGGTCTTGGGGCTGCATAGAGGGGCCTGATTGGAATAAATCATCGCCATCATCTTCACTTGCATGCGATACATCATTGCTATCAGATTGAGACTGTTCAAGTGGTATAGAAACATATTCCTCTGTATCACTATCACTATCTGCATTCTCAGATTCACTACCAGACGCCAATTCTTGAAGCATTTTTATTAAGAAAGTATAAACTAAAAATTATAATTGCATAAGAAAGTATAAACTAAAATATATAAATTCGAAAAAATATCTATACAGTAATATGAAATAAGTAGCAAAAAGGAAAATCAAGAACATAAAAATCATGCACCTTCTATCTAGAGATGACGCGAAATAACTGATATAATTCTAGACCCCACTGAAGCTCCCCAATTCCAGAGGCCAAAAATTGTGTAGAAATATTTCCCATACAAGAAATCCTTCCCTGTAAATTCTTAAGCAAAAGTTCATTTCTCCCCGAAAGAGAGAAAAACAGTAAACATAAACACAGATGTTTCCCTTAGCATAGCGTTCAAGGCTAATCCTGCACTGACGGGGTAAGTGAAAATGACTGTTACGGCGCAGTGTTCCAGTGTATAGAACACCTTGTTTTATTCAATGATTCTATGTATACTATATGCGTAAAAAATTTTAAGTAATATAGAATAAATAATTCAATGGACAGGCAACAAAATAACAGAAATTTTTTTGAAATATTTATTTGTATATTATGAAATAAGTTGGGAAAAATTTCTTAAAAATAAAGGGATTTAAATAACATAAAATAATTGAAAATTATTTGTCGCCTTGTGTGGTGCTGCCATCCATTATCAAGGAAGAACGTTTAAAGAATATTTTTAAAAAAATTTATCCATTTATCTCTAAATCCAACTGTTTGGTAACAATTTAAAGTTTGGTGTTCCATCACATGGAACACTGTGCCGGAAAAGGTTAAATCAATTACCTAATCCTAAACTTTGACATCTTGAGTTTGAAAATAGTGTTTTACCAATTTAGATGATGTAACAATTTTCTATAAATTTATTTCTGTGATGCATATTCATATTTAAAGTTCTTTAATAACAGTAAAAAAAAGACAATATTAAAAAAATTATGATCTGCTTTCCATCATTGTTCATTTGCTCTTTTAAAAGGCTTTAAAATTATTTAGTATATCGGATATTTTCAATATATTTTCCTTTGTTTAAGTTAGTAATATAGTGAAATTTAACCTAGTCTGAAGATTTTTTAAAATGGTTATTTGTTTGTATTTTATGAATGCAAATATTTATTTTGCTAATTACTCATTCATGTACTTCTCAATATGTTATAAAAAGTACAAAATAACAATATTTAATTGTATTCTTGTAAGAAATTTGAATTAGATAAGAAATTAAAATTTTTTATTAAGTTAATAAAGATTTTTTTTTAAATTTTAATCACTTAACTTTTTTCTTTTAGAATACTAAATGTGCTATTGCTTTTTGTGTTGCAACCTGCATTCTTACCCACTGCTATGTAAAAACTATTTAAAAAAAATTATTAAACTTGTTAACATTTAAGTTAGAATATATTGAAATGAAACTAGAAAAATTTTGTTTGAGAGTCACTTGGTTTATTTCAAAATATTCATTTATTATCATTTTAATTTTATTGTTATTCCTATGTAGTTCATCCTTTTTTAAATTATAGGTCCAGGAACTGATCCCTAAGGGATCTCTTTTAGATTATATATTGGATTACCCTGAGGAAGTTAAGCTAAATGATATGCTCATTTGGTCTGCTCAAATATCCTGGGGAATGACATATTTGGAAAGCAAAAGATTTGTTCACAGGGATTTAGCAGCGAGAAATATATTACTGTCTTCAAAAACTCAGGTATTTTACGCATATTTTTAATACTTAATTTTTTGACAGTTTATTTATTTATTTTTTTTCTATTCAATTTCATATAAATCTTTACACTTTTCTTTAACTTAACTGAAGTGTATTTAAAATCATATTTATTGGTTTCAAAATAAATTGCAACCAGCTTAGGGAGTCTGTTGAATGATATAATGCATATTCCCAGTTGAATCACATAATTATAGAATCCAGTAATAATTCTAGTTATGTTTTAATCAAATTTTGTATGATCATTTAGTGGATGAAAAATTAAATTACTGTTGAGAAGTACATTATTTTTTATATAGCTTTTCATTTCTTCTATAAGACAGCTATCTATTGAACAAAATCATTTTTTTATAAAACAGAACTATTTTCTATAAGATTAGATGGCTCTGGTATCATACAGAATTGTCTCAAACTCTGATGCAGTTATGTGGTGGAGCATTCCCCAGTTGCTGCCAAATTGGTCACCTGATTAATCTGAGAACATGACTCTGTTCCTGTTTACACCATTATAGCCTGGCAACATTAAAGACATTGATATCAGTTGTGAGGTCAATAATAGTTTTAATGTATGTTATGAGTGTAGGCCTCTAGTAACCAAACAAAGAGAAATGATTTTATTGAGATGGCTACCCTAAATATGCTGCAAGGTGGTGGTGTTAATTATTGGTAAAAAATGGTTTGAATAATAGCACTAATTCATGGTGGGTGGCTCAATTCATGCATACTTACATCAATAGTTGCACCAACACCCCTCAGACTTACACTGTCCCTATGTTCAGACCATCTTTGCTTTAGCCCATGTGAACTGTGGATGCATCCAGGTATCAGCAGAGATTAGTTGTATAAGTTAACCTGCCAATCTCAGTCTGATCCTCTTTCTCATAAAATTGTATTTTGTAACTAACACCTTTGACAGAAGTCTGGCTTTCTCTGCTATGACATGCCCTTTGAGACAAGAATAAAAATTCTATGATGATTTCTCTGCCATAATAATGGTGCAAAAATCACACATTCTGCATGTTCTCTTAAATCCTATTCATGTATGCTAAAGATCTGTTTATTTATTTCATTTGCATAAATTGGAGAAGTACAGTTATCATGGAATTTGTTATTTTCTTGCTACTCATTCTTGATGTTGCATTTTCAATGTAATGTAGAGTTTTAACTGTTTTAAAGTTCCAGATATTATAGTGGATAATGTAGATTGGCTGTATTTGCATGCTATCTGTACAAACATCAATGTTTGTTAATCTTCATAATCTCTGTGCTAAAGTTTGAAACTGTTATAAATTCTCAATTACAGCTGAATGAATTTTGGAATTAATTATTGATTTTTACCTCATATGCATAGATCAACTTAACTGTGTATTGTATCTATAATCATGAAAAATTGTTTTTTTAAACTTCAGGTAATATAAAAAAAATGTCACTCTTGTATTTCAGTTTTCAAGAATAAAAAAGTTGGAGTTATATTTTTATTTAATAGAACACATAGATGCATATTCTGAAATTAATACTTCCACTCTGTATAATTTTTCATACTTAATAGAATTTCATTATATGTATGATCATGGTTTAATTATCAATATTGTAAGTTCCAATTTTCATAATTATACTGTTCCAGCAATCATAAACGCATAAGTCTACCCAAGTAGCAAAATATTTTGGCCCTATGTTAGCTAATTATTGTGTTACTTCAGACCATTACTTGCTGTTAAAACTGGTCCAATCGATATTGCCATCCTAGATAACACAAATCTAACTGACATTTATAAGTGTCTACATTTTGTAGCTCATATATTGATAACAAGGGTTCTTATTTTGAATTATTAAGTTAAAAAAAAGCTATTTTGCATTATTCAATTACTTACAGATAAACTTTTTTTTTTTTTTTTTTTAAAACTGCATATTTGTTGCATCTTATATAAATAAAAGTGTCACAATTGGAATTATATATTTTACTTTAAAAAGTTGATAGAAGTGACACATTTTTGGAACTTTAAGTTATTCTATACAATTTAGCAAGATTATGAATTGTTATATCATAAAAATCACATGTTACAAATTAATGTGAAGAAAAAGAAACAAAGTAAAAAAAAAAAAACAAGTACATATTTACTACGTACCAATTTTGAATACTCATAAGCTGTTTAGCATATATATGTAATAATTACGCATGTCACATTCTAAATAATCACATTACAAATATCAAAATTTGATTTGGTTAATATCAATGGTTTATCACATTTCTGCCTTCCTTAGAAAAACTGCTCCTTAACCTAAAAACAGATCCAAAAAATTTCTTTAACACTTTAACTTTTAACCCCTTACCGGCCAAGGAAAACTTGTGATATTCGCTCCCCAGTGTCACCCATTTTTACATAGGCATGCGTAGTTATGCGGTGTATCGGTGGAAAAGAAGAGGCACGCTGCTTTCCATTCTAATTGTTTACTTTCACAAAACAAAAAAGAAAAAACAATGGAAGCGAAAGAATTAAAAATTACAAACTTCTCGAAAACAAACACAAATAATAACTGCAACGTATGGAATAAAAGCAACAGCTTCCCCCTTTCCAAGAAATATTCCCCTCTCCAAATCGCCCCTTCTTTGAAATCGATGTAACATCATCACAACAGATCTTTTAAACAATGTCAAGGACATTCTATTGCATTCTGAAGCCATGGGTTTAGCTTTACTGATAGCAGAGAAGCAATTTTCCGAAATCCGTATATATACGCCCGGGGCAGTCAACGCATCGGCTTAGCGCGACGTATATATACGCCCGCGGCAGGCAAGGGGTTAAAACTGTTAATTTTTGTATATGAATTTGTAATCACATTTTTTTTTTATTTTACTAAATGCTTATTAACATTAGGTGAATTCCAATTAAATAAAAAATTAATTTTTGCTTGTCTTTTGCAAGAAACTACAGCAAAAAAAAAAGATACACTTAAAGTTATCTTTCTACATATGACTTTTATGAAGAAAATCTCTTAATTTTATTAATATTTCTAAATTACCATGATAAGTTGAATTGCTCGGTTTTTAATAGAAAAATGTTAAAAATGGTATTATGCTTAGTTGAAAGTTTTCATTAGATGTTAATCACTAATTGTGAGTGAATTTTTTAAAATTTCATTCACATTTCACTCAAACTTTCAAATATATTTTTCCTTACAGTACAGGTGCAGAAATTCCATCCTGAAGATATTAACTGGACAGAACAGTTTATTCCAATTTTTTTTATATTACATATGTTTTTACAATTCATATAATACATTTCATTTTTTGCATTTATAACATCTGTCTTTAATTTGCTACCTCTGCACCATAATTTATTTCAAAATTTATACTGTACTGTGTGTTAATTATGATTCTTCAATGGATGATCTTTTTGGAAAAATTCAAGAAATCTTGAGTACTCAGCCTAACGACCAATGGCAATGATGCACTTCAAAAAGTTATGATGGAAGCTGCCAAGGATTTTCTCGTGCTGGAATCGATAGAATCTTTAGAGAAACTGGCAAGTCAACGAGTTCAGGTGACTATACTGTTAATGAACTGGCTTCCCCCCTAGTCAATCACAGTGTTAAACATAATATAGCTAATGTTGCTGATTTAATTAGTAAGATCAAAAAGCCTGTAGCTAAGAAGAAAATTTTAAAAAAAACATCAGTCTGATGATTTTATTAAACCTAAAAAAACAGCTAAATTTAGCTTAGAGCAGGCTCCCAAAGCTCCTTTGGAAACTAAAAACTCTTTCGAGAAGCTCTTACCAATCAGTGCAAGAGCTAAGTCCTGATCAATCAGTTAGCCCCCCCCCCCACTCTGATGAGAAAATTCTGCCAGTCATTGTGCAATATGAAATTAACCTGTAGTAGAATATAGTGATGCCGCGTTATCTTTGTTTGTAGCCTCAGACTCACCAAAAGTCCTGTTATTTAGTAAGAAGTGCTTTGGTTTATCTTGACTCTCTAAATTCCTCTCTATATATCGAATGTCTCTCTAAATTACAAACTGATCTTCAATTTGATTTAGAAGCCAAAATGGCCAGATTATTCCTTAAATTATATTTAAACTGCTGATCATCATAGGGTTGTGACTGCTTATTTTGATAAGAAGGAAATAGAATACATTTTGCTCAAAAGCAAAACTTAAAAGCTTAACAAGTTTGTTATGAGAGGGCTCCCCATCATTACTAAGTGTGAGGACATCAGTAAAAGTTTAACTAATTTAGACTTCCCACCAATTATACTCACCCCAAGACCAAAAAACCAATGCTGCTATTTTTGATACACCATCCTGTCAACAGCTTGCACCAGCATCTACAACATAACAAAATTTCATTGCATCTCTAGCATTTCTGTTGAGCATTACAAAGAATCTAAATCGGAGATCCAGTGCTACAACTGCTAGAAATTAAATCATAACTCGGAAATGTACCATATGATGACAAGATGTGTCAAGTTCACAGGTTTGCACAATACTCACCAATGCCCCCAAAAAAGAGTTGAGTTACCTAAGTGTTGCAACTCTTCAGGTACACACCCAACTAATTACAAGGGATATAATGCATTCCCAAAACCTAAGTCAAAATCTTTGCCCAAAGACTTCATAAAATCAATTTTAGATAGTTCCATTCGGCTTGGAGTGTCCTATGCATAAGCCATTAGACTTTTTCCCTCCCACACCTTCATCTGAATTTAATATCATCCCTACTAATCTTGCTTCTGCAAGAGAATTTTCAGATTTACTGACTCTTATTTCTGAAATTAAAAACAATTTTCAATGGCATTCCTATTAGAGAGCTTATCACAAAACTACAGAAAATTTAATCTCCTATAAATAAGCTATTCAAACTTACCTCTAAACTTAAAACTACTCATGTGAAAATAGCTTAATAGTACCTTACTTAAAATTAAATTTAATGGTTAAGTTTCTAATAGATATTTAAGTAATAAATAATAATATTTTTTAGTGACTTTAACTCAGTATTATATATATATATATATATATATATATAGAGAGAGAGAGAGAGAGAGAGAGAGAGAGAATTTTCACTTTAACTATGCCCATTAATAAATTTCATCCAATATGCCAGTTCATTACAGCTATAGTTCACAAACTTACTCAATGCTCTAGAAGAGGGTAAGGGTCCTTCCAACTCAGGTACCTTGCAAATAGGTAAGGGCAGTGGAAATTTTGATATACAACAAAATAAATGGTAATGATTAAGCTTCAAGAATCAAAGTTTCAAAATGTATTAGAATTGAGGAAATTTATTCTCAATGAATAAGTAATAAACAAAAAGCAATGAAACAGCTTAAACAAATAGGCAGCCATATTGGATTTAACTTGTTATACTATATTTTGGCAGAATCTTGGCTTGCCCAAAATTGGTAATAACTTGGTTACCGTTATATGACCCATAATGGCTTATCATGGCATACTGGGGAAATCTAGTCTTCCCTTATAGGACCAATATAGATTTAACTTGGTATGTCCTATGCCCAATATTGGGGAAAACTTGGTTCCTATGATAGGTCCAATATTGGGCTTATTTTGACTTATTGTATAGTTGGGAAAACTTGGCGCCCTTTATTGGGGTTATATTGGTAAGATTGTCAATATTAGGCCAAGCTATTTTGCTACTTGTGTAACATGTATTCCTATATAAATGATGCTATGACATTAGAAGTTGATTTAAAAGAATAAATTTAATTTCTTATGTAATTATTTTTTACAAACTTTCCATTTACATATAAATTATTTTTTATGTATGATTATGATTTTAAGGCTCTAATTTGTATATATCTTCAAGTGAAATAAAATTATCACTTTAGACTATTTACAATATTTGGAAAAGATAAAAAGAAACCTAGTTATTGTAGAACAGTACATAAACTATTAAAGAAATATTTTTAATTCAATGTTTTTGGAATTCTCATTCTTATTGAAGAATGTTATAACTGCTGAAAATTGCATATCTTAAAACTACAGACTTGAAAGTTGTACATCAGTTTACATCAAATTTATATATTTCCAAACTTTTAATTTACACTTGAATGAACAAAATATATTCTGGAACATAAATAATTACCATAATAAAGAATATAAATAATTACCATATTAATAAAAGTAGTATTTACCATAATAAAGAACAAAAATAGGAAAATAGTTGCAGAAAACCGACACCCAAATAAGTAGCCACATTTCTTGCTAACTCAAAAGATAATATGGTATTAAATAATTTGATAAATTATGTCATTTTTTAAGCTAATTCATTTAAAATTGCCAAAAAACTTGAAAACAAATGTGATATTAAATTGTGGATGGTAGTTAAGTATATTTGCTTTAAAATGCTATATATATAAATAGATAAGTTCATTTTAAAATATCATCATTTAGTTTTTGAACTAAACTATATTTTATTCTATTGATAGGTCAAAATAAGTGATTTTGGACTTTCCAGAGCATTGAGATCTGACAGTGAATATTATAAAGCAAGTACTGGAGGTCGATGGCCTGTAAAATGGTAATTCTTGAAATTTCAAGTAATTATGAAATTACTTGGAATTTTTAGGTTTTTGTTTAGCACTTATCAAATGTGTAATATTGATATTAAGAATGCCAATATATTATTGCTTTAGGATAAATGTAAATGATAATTAGCTACATAACATGTCTCTTTAACTTTGTTTTGAAAAACAATTTTACTGATATATTTATAAATTAATTTATATTTCTTTCCTAAAATCATAATGAAAATTTTCATCTATAGTCTCATTTTATCTCATATGAAAAAATTATAATTTCTACAAATTTTGTCTACAAAGGCTTGCTAATTGCAGGGTAAGTTCATATGATATTGTGAAAATATATTGGTTGCCTTAAAGTAATGTGATAAAAATCATTATATTTAAACTTTTTTCAAATTAGAATTATAATTTCTAACTGTTCACGATAATTTAACAATGCAAAGTGATAAACATATGATGTTATTTCTCAAAATTTGTGACATTTTCCCTGTGAAGAACTGCTCATTATCTTTGGTAAACATGTCACATGCACACCTTATATTATCACATCATGTTCTTGACTCAGGTGGAGTTGTTTGTTGATGACTTTAGATATCAGTGATTTAATAAAGTGGTAAAATGAATTAATGAGTAAAATTAATAGTACAATATTTATCAAATTGTATTAATTAATTTTAACTAGCATGCTGTATATCAAATTTTTTAAGTGTGTTCTATTGACAGAATGAAGAAGAATTATAAATAGAAAATTTAAATCAAAGTCATAATTCCAAAATTAGAAAATATATCTCAGTTTTTAAACATATACATCTGATCAATCATGTATTCCTAATAGAGTATTATTTTTTGATTAATTGATTGCATTCCTTATATTTTTTATTGTTCAGTATTATTAACAAAACACATGTGAGTATAATTAACATGTAAAATTGCATTTCATATGTTATAAATATAATCATTTGTGGCAAATTTTTAATGAAATAATACATTATGAACATGTTTTAATGAAATTGTTAGTATCTGGAATTTTTGTCAGAAGCATAAAATCTCACATCTCACAGAATTTCAAAGAGGTCAAATTGTATAAGACTAATTTGCTATAGTAACTGTAACTGAAATATCCCATTTTTTAGTCATTTCTAGTGGTACAACTTTTCTAAAGCTATGATCTCGTAAAGAGTATGTTAAGCTTGCAGAGTCAAATATTGATGTGAGTACAAGGTACAAAATAGTAATGACAATAAAAATGTGTATGATCACATGGGAATTAATTGAGATCCTAATGCCTTAAAGTAAAATAATAGTTGCCCTAATGACTGTGGAGCTCATTCAGCCATCTGGATTCCCCAGTTTCAATCATAGTATGCAGGCACCATGAACAAGATCAAGCTTTGCTTAATTTTGTCATTCATTGTAAAACATCATCATGATTGGCACCCCTCACTTAACCCCTTGACATACAAACTAAATGGAACTCAAGGCGACTGAAAAATATCAATTATTTTTCGCTGAACTTAAGAGTAGATGTTAAGAAAGAGTGCATTCCATCATGGAATTTGATTTTTATAATTCAGATTGATGCATAAAATCCATCTCTCTTGATATACAATGACGAGTAATAACAGTGAAAGTCTCCAATTGCCGGTGGAATGAATGACAAGTCTAATTTGTCATTGTATGTCAAGGGGTTAATTTTAAAAAATTGTTACAACTGTACAATATATCTTACTTTCTCTCTCTTTAAACAATATTATTCTCATGAAATAAGATGGAGAAATTTTAGATTTTCATCTGCAAAGAAAAAAATGTTTTTGAGACAATATGTTTTTATTGCAGGGATCATCAATAACATTGAGGTCCTGTGCAATGCAAAACAGTTTGTGATTTGATATGTAGATTTAAAAAACTGGTTGCATGTTTGATCAGTTTCAGTATAAATGCTTTTCGACTCCTTTTAGCTGTGGTTCAAGTTGCAAATTCTCCTTGAATTCATTTTTCCACAAGATTCTGAGCAATGTTCTCAAAAGGTTCTGTGTCAGTTCAAGCATGCCAGAACTTTCAAGTATATGGTGATTAATTATTAAATTTTGTGAACAAATGTTTTGTTGGATAATGTGAATATAACAACTGCCTTTATAAATTCTGTGCATAGACAAGGCTTATGTTTTGATGACTGGTAACATTAATTAAAGGAATTGCATAAACTAGATACAAAAAATCTCCATCTATGGTTGAAATTTTTTTACTAGAAGAAAGAATGCAACTTTATCCTGTAATTACATTTTTAGACTTATATAGTTTGCCTCAAGTCTTCTACCAATGTGAATGGTATTGTGAGTGACTATCAAGAAATATCGATCAGTTATGTGATTTTTGAATTGTGTGCAACAGTCATGTTTTATCTGACATCTTGAATTGTACTGAAAGTTGTACTCTCACTCATGCAGGATATTTTGATAAAGGATTATTTTCCACCATTTTAAATTTCAGTGGCCACCTTTCTTCATTGATCTCATTTCAGAATAAATTTAAAAATAAGAAGATTTCCTGAATGAAAAGTCTGCATTTAATCTGCAAATAGTGTTTGATTTGGAAGATGTTATCATTTGTGAAGTCCAATACATTCTTGTCATCATGTTATGTCTTTCAGTGCTATCTATCATCTGCCACTTTCTAAATGTCATTGTTGTTCTAAGAAGTTACATGAAAAATTTATGGCAAACAGTGAATTAATTTCCTTTCTATTGTTTCTTAATCTATTAGTTTTGTAGCTTTGCTTTTTATTCTGTCTAACAATCTACACTGGGTGTTTCACAGAATGTGTAAAGAAAGTTGACAACAAACATTAAACAGAAAACTTTCTTATTTTAATTTCCAGGATTTGCACATGAAAATAAATAAATATAAAAATGAGTTTTATGAAATGTTAGCCATCTGAGGAGACAATGTAATGAAGTTTCTTCTCATAGTAATCTGCTTAAGTATGCTTATGGAGTCAACTTATACATTTTATCACTGTTTTCAGTTCTATGGCTTTTGGTCAATTTCTGTATATTTGATGCAATCCTATAAAAAGCTCTTTGGAACTCAACATCAAACTTCATGTTGCATTTTCTAAGAGACTGATGCTATGTTTTTTATTTTTTTATTAAAATCTTGTCTTCCATTATATTTAAAGGTATTTATTCAACTAATACAAAATGCATTTTCCTTATGAATTTGCTATAAATAACTTTATTTTCTAATTATTCATCGAATTCATCCCTACTATCAATTTCTGTGCATAGTTCCCTCATTTTATTCTGCACTATAATAAATAAATAAAATTTTGCAAAATAAAATATTTTTGTAAATTCTGAAATGGAACAAATAGATAAGTTATGTATCCCAATTTTTTTTTTTAAAAAATAACACATTCTGCTTTAAAACTAAACACCACAATGGCTCACTTAGATATAACTGAGTTGCCGTTTGTAGTCATTCAAAGCAACACATTGTATGTGCCATTAGAAAAAAAAAAAATTTCCAGCCTTGTTTGAAAATTCATTCAATTATAGATACTCATGTCATTGATAATCATATCCAAAATATATTAGGGATAAACAAAGACCTACTTAGTTCTGTAACTGGTTGCAGGCAAGATTATTGATATACTTCTGTGAAAACAGAAAATGTTGTCATTCAATGTAGATGAAAAAGCTCAAATGAATTCAGAATCAAAAAGAAACCTTTGAAAGACCATATAAATGAGTTTCAAATGTCTACATACAATATGAGGAAAGAATTGGTCAATTAACCTTAATTACAAAATCAAACATGTGTCATTGTCTAATTAAAACTATATATATGGCTTCAGAGTTATTGCTTTATAGTGATATGTATATTCATAATTTGTGAGTACCTTTAGAAATGCAATAACCTAAATTTCAGCCAGCACAGCCCGTTTTATGAGGTGCCTGGGTCCATAGGACCCTTACCCTCTTCTAGATCTTTCAAAGATGTGGTGAGCTATAATAGTATGAAATGACATATCATTTATTAAAAATTCCTAAGGGACATGATTAAGTAAATGTACTTACAAGTGAGCTAAAATCTAGAAAAAAGAATTATTATTTATCATGTAATTATTTATTTAAATTATTATTTTTTTTTAAAGTACTATTGGATTTCAATACTAATTACCTAAAATTAATTTTTTAAGGAATTACATAGAAGTCATAGACTTATTTATTAAAGGCTTGAAAGTATGTTGTTAAGCTTAAATAGCTTATCCATAAGAGACTCAGTAGATTTCAGCTCTATGAGATTCTCTCAAATAGATATGCCATTAGAAATGGCTTTAATTTTTGATGTAAGTATTAGTGGGTCCTAGAATTCACTCCCAGAAGAAAGATTAGCAGGAGATGAGTTTGGTTTACATGAAGGGCTGGGGAAGGTCTGATAGCTTAAGTGAATGACACTCCTGGTCAATATGCAAGCAATAACTTTTTGAATAATTTAATAAATAGATAAGCTTGGGATATGAATACATAACATTGTATAGTTTAAATAGAGCTTAAATGTAAACAAATTAAAGAAGTCTAAATTGAAACTTAAGTAATTTGTGTTTTTATTTTATGTGAAATTTTCTTTATATATCTTTTAACCACACGATAAATTAATAATTAATTAAAAGTAGCCAAATAAACAACATTGAAAACTAAAAGTATTCATTATTGTATATAACAGGGATGGCCAAGATGTCGACCGCAAAGACATTTTAGGTAGATCGCGTGACCATCCCCATAGTGATCTCGGATATTAACAATTTAATTTATGACTTATGTCATAGAATTAATGAATTATTTAAAATAAAAATTTACTACAGTTTTTGCTTTAAAACCTAAAACAAACTGTGCAAAGTAAGGCACTTAATTTTTCATTTTACAGTGGGATTAAATCGAAACAATTTGACAAAGTGGGATGCTTAGATTATATCCAGCAGCCGGCGCATGATAGCGACGCGCTTAGTCGTCTAGTCTACCCGTCTCTTCTGGCCGTTTAGTTTCACTTCTAAGTTAATCGTCTTACATGGCAGATTGCCCCCTTCCTACCGCACTGATACGAATTTGTTTCAAAACTGTTGAATGTTCGAACTGTTGTTCAAAACTGTTGAATTTGTTTTTCAACAACCCGTCCAAAATGACTCAGCCAGGCACCGGTGCTAAGAGAAGTAAAACATACCATTATCACAATGAGTGGGAAGATTATTTCTTTTTTGTTATGATGAAGGAGAAATGTTTTTGTCTCATATGTAACTCAAGTGGGGCATTACCAAAAAAAAGCAAACGTCGAAAGACATTTTAAAACCATGCACTTAAAATACGCTACAGGCTTTCCAATCGGCAGTGAACTTCGAAAAGTTAAAGTGCATGAATTAAAGTTGAATTGACATTTACAGCAATCGGTATTACAAAACCAGGCACCAAAGCTGAAGCAATAACATTGGCATCGTTTAAAATTACAGAAGTTTTGATAAAGCGATAAAAACTATTCGAAGATGGAGAATTGATAAAAGAAGCTTTCATTACAGCGGGAGAAGTGCTTTTCCACGATTTTAAAAACAAATCTGAAATAATATCGCCAATAAATAATATTTCTTTGTCACGTAACGCTGTGATGTGGCGGACTGAAGCTATGAATAATAACATACAGACGTGAGGTGGCTATGCCGTGGTGCTTTTTTAAAAAGATTTCGTATTCTGTTACCAGAAATAAGAAATTTTTTACTAATAAAAAAAGAGCACATTACTGAATTGGAAGATGGGAAATGGCTTATGAAACTAGATTTTCTCTGCAATATCACTGAAAAACTTAACGACTTAAACTTTAATCTAATAGGAAAGAATAAAAGTTTAACAGACATGAGGAGTGCGATTAAAACTTTCAAAGAAACGATACAAAGGTATGCTTCTCAATTAAGAAAACACGAATTGAGAAACTTCAAAAACGTGGAGGAAGAGTGCATCCATAATCCTAACCGAGACTTCGAAGATTTCGGTGAACACTTAGATGTTTTGTTTGAAGAATTTGAAAGAAGATTCACTGACTTATTTAGGTTGAAAGAAATACTCAATTTTATAATATTTCCATTTAATGAAAATATCAACATTGATGGAGTATCTGAAAAAATAGGACATTTAATAGATACCACCTTAATCACAATCAAGAAAGAAATTAAGATGCGATATATTTCTTAAATCCAGAGAATCTAGCAATACTGATTTTTGGAAATTAATTTCTGAGGAAACGTTTCCAAATATTTAATTGATTTTGTATTTGAAATCATACTTTGGATTGACGTATCTTTGCGAATCTGCTTTTTCAACCATCAACTCTATAAAAACTAAACATCAGTCATGTTTAACAGATGAACATATAATTTCGTGTGTACGCATTGCAATAAGCTCATATCAGCCACAATATGATAAACTTGTTGCAGAAATACGTGTCGAATTTCATCTAAACAGAGTGAATTGGATGGTAAATTTTTATGTATATGAATACTTTGATTATTTTCGTCAGTAAATTTTTATTTTGTAAATACTAAGTTTTTTTTTTTTTTTAGAAAAATTAGATAATATACCATTTTTTTCTGTTATTGAAAATAAACATATACGTTATTTCTGCCATTGGTAGACCGCCTTCGATTTTTTAAATGTGGTGTAGACCACGGATCCCAAAAGCTTTGCCATCCCTCGTATATAATATTAAAGAAATTAATGTATTATATATTGAATGTTTCAATGAAATCTTTTCTATTATAGTTATAAACTCATTGAAAGCTTTTGAAATTATTATTAATTTTAATCATATATTCACATAAGTTTTTATAAATATTCTCTCATCATATTTTGAAATATTCCTAGGTTTTATCTTTTCAGCCCTTGATGGGTGGATCAATAAAACTTGAGTACCAAGCATGCTTGGGAACTAAACACTGTGGGTTTCACATTAGGCTGCTAATCTAACCCAGACATATACTTCACACCTCAGGGCTTTTAGTGTGGGCATTGATGGGCCTTATCTGTCAAGTCATAGGTTTTTGTTAAGTTTTGTAAGTTTTCACTCAGAAATATAAGGGGAAAATGTAAAGTATATGTAATTGCATATATATTTGGCAAAAAGTAAAAATATAATGTTTATTCAACATGTAAGGCATCATTTCCTGTAAAAATTTAATGATTCCATGAAAACTTCTTAAAACACTTAGGATTTGTCTTTTGGAAATCTGAACTCCGTTAAAATGTTTGTAAAATTTTAATGAATCCTTCAAAACTAAAGAAAAAAATTATTTTTAAAAAATAAATATGTGTCTATGTAAAATTAAAGGTATCTAAAACACATAGTGAATATATTTTGTATAAATAAATATGCGTCTATGTAAAATTAAAGGTATCTAAAAGACATAGTGAATAATTCTCCATAGTGAATATATTTTGACTTTTGCACATTTGATGGGGAAAATTTTAAAAAGGAAAAATCCCTGCAGTATTTTTTAATCCTATTTCAAAAAATGTGTAAGATGGCTGAAGATAGATTTTGTAAATTGGCAGGCATTATTATTTGAACTTTAAAAAAAAGGAATTTTTTCATGAATAAATGTTTTTCAAATTTGTATGAAATTTCATTTAAATCAATTTAGCCATATTGATGATAATTTTGATGAAAGAAATGTATTTGTTGACATTAAAATTTTAACCTACCACATGTATGTAAAATAATCATTCCTTTTGTTTGTTTTAATGTTGTTTTTAACATTTTTGATAAATGCAACCAAAATATTCCTACAAAAAACTCAGTCATTTGAAAAATTGTCTTTGATGTAAAAAATAACTCTTTTTTTATTTATTAATTATAGAAAAATATCTGCAGAAAAGTATGATATGATCAAAATTTTAAAGTTTATTTAATCGAAATTTTCTGGTGTTCTAGATGTGTTGTAGCACGAGATAAAATATGGCTATTGGTTTGACATAATAAGTCAATGCGAGCCTCTGGTTTCTTTAAAGTGTTTTATTCAACAGCAACAACATGACTAGAGAAAAAGTTAGAAGTACAGTATGAAGAAATGGAATCACATGACCTAACACAGCGCCATCTATAGGAAATGAATGTTAGTTAGCTTAAGTGGAAGGAAGAAGATGCAACATCCTCCAACCGCAAAAGGATAAAATTTTAATCTAGCCAAAATTTCAAGTTAAAAATTGAACATTAAAAATTCAAATGAAATTAGCTTGTTACAAATACATAAAGCATCTAAACATGTGCTAAGGAAAAAAGCATTAATGAAGACCAATACAAAATTGATATTACAATTTAACAGGTTTGGCAGTTCTCAAAGTTTTACTTAAAATACCCGATGTTTCCAAACGAAACAATCTTTGAAATGGTCGAACCACCTCACCATTTTCAGTTTTGACCCTTGCAACTCGGGAAACACCATCACGTCCTTTATAGATTTCAATGATTTTAGCTAAAGGCCAATCAACACGTTTCTTACCATCAGAGCTGATTAATACCATATCTCCCACCTCAAGTGGGGTTTGATGGACGTGTCTGGAATGTTTAAGGAGAGAAATATATTCCTTTTGAAAACGCATCTTAAGCTTTTGTTTAACGGACTGGAGGTGTTTCGCACGTTTGCGTAGGTTCAGCACATTCTGTTCAAGATCCTCGACTCTGAATTCAGTCTGATCCTGTAAAAAGAGAGAAGGTGTTAGTGGCACAAGATCTGATGGCTCTTCGGAGAGGTAAGTAAGAGGTCTGCTGTTGAGGATGGCTTCACACTCACACACAACAGTATACAGTTCTTCGTAGCCAAGACTCGCTTTTCCCAAATTCCGTCTCAACAATTCCTTCAACATTCTTACCACTCTTTCCCACCAACCTCCCCACCAAGCGGCAGTAGGTGGATTAAAATGCCAGGAGATCTTTTTCAAATCTGAATGAGACACAATTTTACTCCAATCGATATTTTTGAACTCGTTGTTTGCACCGATGAAATTGGTTCCATTATCAGAGTAGATTGTTTTCACTCGCCCTCGACGCGAGATGAATCGTCTCAAAGCAAGAAGAAAACTTTGTGTGGAAATGTCCGAGACAAGCTTGAAATGCACCGCACGGTACACTGCACACGTGAAGATAGCAATCCAAACTTAATCACGATTTCGAAGAACCAAGGGACCTGCTAGGTCTACTCCAGTTGTTTCGAAGACGGCCGACATTCGCACACGTTCTTCAGGAAGAGGAGCAAACATTGTAGTAGCAGGTTTGGACTTAAATCCTTGGCAAATTATGCATTTGGATACAACTGAACAAACAGTTTTCCTAGATCGCAAGATCCAGTATCTCTCACGAAGGATTGTGACTAGAGTTTGTACACCTACGTGATTGAAGGTTCGATGAGTTTCCTCTATGAGTTTGGAAACAAGCTCATGCTTGTCTGGCAGCAGGATAGGACGCCTGAAAAAAGTCATCATCACCTGTGAAGATTAATTTTGTCTCTACTCTAAGAATACCATTGGAGTCCTGGTATATGACAAAGTTAGGAGGAATTAATTTGCGGTTTTTCCGAATGTCTGTCTTTGTATATAAATGAATATTTCAAGCTCAGATTGGGCGATCTCTTCATTTGCTAAGTTCCCCTTTAAGATGGTTTCACTACGATTATTTATTAAAGATTTAGCATTAGAAATAAAACGTCTTACATAAGCCAGAATTCTAGCAATTGTAGAAAATTTTGAAACTCTATTAGTCCAATCAAAGAAATTGGATGCGGAGTTATTTAAGGAGATACTTGACGTAACAGTAGGTTTTAACTCAGTGGTTGCCAGTTCCAATGCATCGGAAAAATCACAGTTTTCAGTTTTTGGCCAAGAGTCTCGATTTTCTAACCATTTGGGGCCCTCCCACCAACGAAGACAAAAGAGAGTTTGGGCGTTGCATCCACGAGACGCAATGTCTGCTGCATTCATTTGAGATGGTACATAATACCAATCATCTTTTGAAGAACTCGAATGAATTTCCTTTATTCGATTGTTCACAAAGGTTTTCCATGTTCCAGTATTCTTTATCCAACAAAGAACCACTTTAGAGTCAGTCCAGTAGAAGGTTGGGATACCAGAGATGTTCAAGGAAGTTTTGACTGTCTGGACCAAACGAGTACCAATTAAAGCAGCAAGGAGCTCTAGTTTTGGTGTAGACATTTCAGTTTTGATTTTAGTGATGGGATCCTTTCTTAGAAGAGCGACACATGATTTTGTCTGAACTAATCTAATTATAACTTCATTTTCGCATTCGATACGCAAAAACACGCACGCTGCAAATGCCCTCCCACTAGCAACGCTAAACATGTGAATGGTAGTAGTTGACTTAGCAATTAATCCCCCGAAATAACGCGGAATTTGAATAAATTTCAAAAAACCCAAGTTAGAAAGCTAAATTTTAAATTCCTCTACAATTTCAGAGGGAAGTTTATGATCCCATCCCAGCTTATCGTTTTTCCACGCTTTTTGCATTAGAAGCTTTGGAATGAGTGTTACGGGTGCGGTAAAACCGATTGGATCGAAAAATTTTTGCGAAATCGACAAAAGTTGCCTTTTTGTACATTTATCATTAATTTCAGTTGTGATGCAGTTAACATCACACGCAATTGTATCTGAATCAGGATACAATAAAAGACCAAGTACAGGAGAATATCTACAGTCATTTAAATCCCGATTTTCACTTTGAGAAGCTCAAAACCAGCTTGGGACATTACCTGACAAGCCGTCTTTGAAAATTGTTCCGACTCGAGATTGTTTTCGACGCTTGTCACTACGTTGTCAACGTAAAATGCATCTTTCAATTTTAGAGCGATATCCCTCCCATTTTCTTTCATTTTATCTAGGTGGTGATAAATTGTTGCCATAAGCAAAAATGGACTTGATGAAAGACCAAATACCACTCTACAATGTCTGTAGATTTTAATTTTGCGTTTTTCAAAGTCTTCCCACCAAAGAAAGCGAAGAAAATTTCTATCGGAAGGAGATACGCTTATTTGAAGAAATGCTTTGCTTATGTCAGAAATTACGCCAATTTTATTCTTGCGAAATCTATTTAAAATATTGGGAATCATTTCAATATAATTCGGACCTGTAGCTAAACATTGATTCAAGCAAACGGCATTTTCATCTTTGGACGAAGCATCGAATACGGGCCGTATTTTAGTTGTTAAACTAGATTCCTTAAAAACAGCTCTGTGAGGGAGGTACCTTCATGTCATTTCATTTACCATCACGAAATTTAACAGTTTTTTCGAAAAAAGACAAAGTTTCACTATCGATTTCTGTTTTTGTTTTATTTTCTACGATATCTCTAATACCAAGAATATCCAATGACCAAAGGTCACAAATTTTGCTAGCACTATGCAGCGAAATTATGGGCATAGCATGAGTAGAACTAGTTTTAGAGGATTCTGATTTCCCCATTACTACCCATCCTAAGTACGTTTGGACAGCGGTTAAACCATTGGGCTGTTGACTGATACAACCAGTCAAAAGTTTTCTTAAATAATCAGCACCAATAAGGACCGATATATCAGAATTATCATTTTCACTATCGGATAAATAAATACCAAGTTTAGTGAAGCATTTAGTATCAATTTTACTTATTTTAGGAACGGTACCACAAATAGTTTCTTTGTCCAACAATACTACTTCACACGAAAAGTTTACGCCTATTTCCTGAAGCTCACACTTTAAAGATGAATGCTTAATTTTTTCCGTTTCAATACCGCCAAATAAACTATGCGTTAGAAACTCAGAATGGTCATGTTTTAAGTTTAAATACTCTGCAACATCACAAGCTATATAAGAACGCTGCGACGCCGAATCGAATAAACAACGAAAAATTTTTGACCTTGAAGGGCCTGACACTCTTATTTGAAGTGTTTGTAATAAAACATCCGCTGAATGAGACGAGCTATGACTCACGACACTATTTGTCTCAATTTTGTTAATACATGCAACAGATTCTTCCCCTTTGCTTAAATTGGGGCATAAAGCGGATAGTGTTTTTTAGTACAGACTATGCATCGAAGGCTCATTGTACATTTATCAGCGCGGCAATTAATTCTTAAACAAGATAAACATCTCTTTGCCCTAAGTACCTTGTCCCTTCTTTCCTTTAATGTAAACTTTTGAGCGGTGAAGCAGTCACTACTTCTATGCGTGGGCTTATCGCAGAATAAGCAATATAACTCATCCCTGTTACGTCTATCATAGCCTCTTCGAGCATCTGTTTTAGTTTGAGTTGTTAATGCAGCTGCAGTCAGGACAAGAGACGCCGAATTTATTTTACGATCGGATTCAGTTTTATTTATTTTATCTACTTTGGTTTTATCCATTGAGCAAAAACCCTTAGCTATTCGAATCCGTTCACTGCCTATTACTTCATTCCGAAGAAACTGCATGAGTAATTCAAGATCATTATTCATATTTCCTGATCGGGAAGTTGAATTCCTCTCTCTCTCCCATGCAATCAAAATATTTTCAGGAATAGAAGCTTCAACTAGTGGGTAAAGCATGCATGCGTATTTCTCTTTAGTTACACCCAAATTTTCTAAACAGCGCAAATGCACATCCAATTGATCTACTAAGTTAATGAAAGGCATATTCTGCGATTGATTTAAAATAAGTTTTAACAGTTCGCGTACATACAATTCAATTAACATTTTATCATCAGCAAAACGTGCTTTTAAATTTTTAATTACAGATTTATATTCATTTTTAGAAACTTGATACGATTGAACAAAATCGAAAGCCTTACCCTCGGTTGTCTGCATCAGATAGGCAAATTTAATGTCGTCCTCCAATTTAGGATCATCATCAATTTTTTGGAACATGGTCGAAAAAGAAAACCAAATCTTGGGATTACCGTCAAAAGTTGAAAGTTCCAGTTTAGGCAAATTAATGGAGATTCGATCGGTGGAATCCTTCGGTTTATTTCGATTTGCAGAGCTTTGTAGGAACTCCTCAAAGCGAAGTTTCGCAGAAGTAAAATCATCACGGTAGTTTTCACACCTTTCAAATTTAGCCTCTATGATCTCGGCAGAAGAGGAAGCCTTACCTTTGGCTGTTTCTTCAGTAGTTGAAGAAAGATATTGTATGACTTTCTCATCATTTTCAAACAGCCTCCCAGATTTTTCTTCCAGTATAGAAAATGCGAGGGATGCCTCTTTAACATTGTTGGCTGCGATACATGTATCCAACTCTTTAATCGTTTTTGTTACAGCAGTCCGCAAAACTTTGCGTTGAATCAAACAGCTGTCATCCATAATTCCTTTTCGGAAATTCCAATTTGAGCGGGTAAATATTACTTGAAATTCAGTTGCAGCGCCAAATACTGCGCGAATTTAACGTTGGGCGCCAGATGTTGTAGCACGAGATAAAATATGGCTATTGGTTTGACATAATAAGTTAGTGCGAGCCTCTGGTTTCTTTAAAGTGTTTTATTCAACAGCAACAACATGACTAGAGAAAAAGTTAGAAGTACTGTATGAAGAAATGGAATCACATGACCTAACACAGCGCCATCTATAGGAAATGAATGTTAGTTAGCTTAAGTGGAAGGAAGAAGATGCAACAAGATGTTTTTTGTTTACTGTTTAGAAATATTTTTGCTGATGAACTTAGAAAAGATGGAAAAAAGATATATGAATATTTTATAACTTAAAATAGCAACAATAAAATTTTTGAGGTAAAGAAATTCAGTATTCATTATTCAAATATCTGAATTATATAATTAACTGGAAAATGATTTCTAAAAGTTAGTTTGTGGTTGGCTTACACTAGTTTTGGATAAGAGAAAACAAAAATAAGTGTACAATTTTATCAGAAGATTGATTAAATTCTGTGGATTCCTATATCATATTAAACACAATTCAATGTCATCTTATTAAACTATTGGTGTGTATTTCATTTTTATCGCTATATCATTTATATTTTCTCCAAGTAATAGGCACATGATAATAGTGTTTAAACAATAATGTTCAGGTGATGGTCTGGCTTTCACTTTCACCAGATTTGTACCCCACCCTTTTGTAAATATGTGGAATACATTTGTTCAAACAATTTATGCTGTCATCAGTCGTACAACATTTAAGAATTAAAGTAAGTTTTTGTCACTGAATAGTATAGATTTGGTCTGACTATTTTAATAGTTTTAATGGGTGAATGAAAGTTGTCTGTTTATTTTATTGTTATAGTTCTGTATTGGAAGTTGAGTTATGCATAGAAACAAAAGACAATTTACCATATACTTTCTACTCATAATTAGTAATGTTATTTAGCAAAAAGCTACACATATCCTCTTTCAAATATTAAAATTCAACGTCAAATTTATTTGGAATTTTTTAAAAACTGATCATAAAATAATTTATTACAGTTTTCTTAAATTATTTTTTTAAACAGATGTCATTTTTATTGGTTTTCTTTATTCTCAGATATTGAACAATGGTTTGTTTAAATTTATTTCCAGGAAATGCTTAATTTTTCATATCTCTGCTTCTGCTCTAAATTTTCTTTATCAACCATTCCAAATAGTACTTTAAAATCATTTGGAGATGTTGACAGAAGGGAATTTATATTTAAGCAAAATATTTAAATCATTTAGTGACTTTATAAACTGCTCCATAAATTAAGGTTGTAAGCCAAAAAATGTAAAGAAAAACTTTGTTCAAAAAATATGCATGTGCATGAACATTAAACTGGAGAATACATATCTAACCAATGTAGAAATAAAGATACAAAAAATTTCAAGAAAACTAGTTAGTTGTAATGAATTAAGGAACATGAAAAAATGCTTCATAAAAACAAATTATTTAGATGTGAATAAAATTACCTATATTGTTAGAAGTAATAGTAGATGTTTCGTTTGGTATGTGGGCCACTTGAATAACTCGTACTGATGCATATTTGTCTTACATGAATACAATAAGGCTATCAATGATTTTCTACAGAATACTGTTCTGTTCCATTCCATACGAAGTCAGTCTGCTAGTCCTGGATAGTAAAAAGGCCATTCCTCCTACAGTGAACCAAAAAAAATGCTACAATATATTTATTTCAGGAAAGTGTGTATGTCAATATTTATATTACTCTGTCTTCAAGGATATATGTTCAAAACTAGCTATAGGAGGTCTAGAAAAAAAGCTTAAAAGGACTTAAAAAAAAAAAAATATTAGTGGCTGGTGCTTATGCTATTTTTATCAAATGCTAAATTTGTAATTAAAAGCTATAAATATTTGAAAAGATGTTTTTATAATTGAAGTGTGTTCTGAAAATATCCTGATACTTTTTTTAATTCAGGTTGTAAAAGTTTCCCTATTTCTAGTCTTTTCCTATTTTCACACGTAAATGCGAATTGAACTTGTTTATAAACAGTACTTTATTTCAGTCTTTTTGTATTTAATATCAATGTTTAATTGCCACTTTCTTTGGTCTGCAAAGCTAACAAGGTTAATAGAATCTGTACTTTTTGCGTAAAGACCAACCTGATGATAACTGTAACAGATTTTTTCTGCTTGAAACATTTAGTTCTTTTACCAAAGAAAATATCTTAACAACTGAGCTTTTTTATCTTTACAATCTGATGACAGGATATATCCATCCTAATTTGCTATTGTAGCCAAGGCTTAAAATCCCTATTTATTGAAATTGCTTCCATTTATTTAGAGTGACACACCTTGCCATTTGTGAACAGCATTTTCTAACTTTTCTTCTCTTCCCAGATTCAATTCATAATAATGTACCAAATCCTTGATTCCTGTAAATTGCAGTGTTTAGAAATTATTAAGTCTCATTTTCTCAATACAAGTTGAATAATTTTATCTGCACTTGTATTTTCTTAATAATTTTGCTATTGCGAACATTGCATACAAAGTTTTCTTTTTTATACTGCATTTTAAGTTCTGAATAATTATCAGTATAAATATTTGATATATTAATATGTTGATTTTGTTGAAACTATGTATTCCTCAAATGTTTTAGCAATGAATTTTTGACCTAGGTTAATTCAAATTATTTACATCTGATTTTAGGTGGTCAAAGAATTTCTGATTTAAGATGTTTGTTTTCTATAAATAATAATTTCTTGAAACTAATCTGCATTTTTCTGCATCAGTTTATGATAATGTGAAAACGTTTATCGAAAATAAACATTTCCTGAGCTGAGTAATTCAAAATGAGATGATAAATATATTTTTAGTTTCACTTTGTAAATAAAATCAAAGGTATGAAAATTTTATGAGCCTGTTTTTCATAGTAAAAAAAATTTATGGTTGTAACAACAAAATTAAATTTTCCATTTTATTCATTATTATTTCAATGTCTGTCAGCATCAGAAGTTTGCTTAGTGGAATTTTTACTGCCAAATAAATTTAAAGAAATAATACATTGTATTTGCTACAAGAAATTCATTTTCTTTTTTTCCTGTTTTGAAAGCAATATTTTTTGTGTATGAACTAAAAATCTCACATTTGTTGGTGGATATTTTTCATTTACACAATTTTAAGGTCCTTAATTTCTGTGAAGCTAACTTAAACAATAAGTTTTAGGCTAATTAACCCTCATATGCAAAATAAACTGTTGAGCAAAAAGAAAATCAACGTGTAAAACTGAAGAACTTGCAAAAAATCAATATAGTTCAATAAACAACAATGAAAAGAAGCAGAAATTGCACAATAATTATGAAATGCGAAGTAAAGTTATAAATTTTTTTATAAAAATATTAAGAAATAATGTGTTAGTAAGTGAAACTAAGAGTGAAAGATTTATAGTTTAGAAGTTTTAAATACTAAACCAATAATACGCACAAGGAAATTCGAAACTTTTTTAACCCATAATCCGCAGATTATATACAGGAAAATATGTTACTTTTCAATTATTGTAATTATAAAATGTATTGAATAGGTTTTCATGATAAGGTGACCAGTTATTCAAATTTTTGCATTACTAAAACGTGATCATGTATTTACAACTATATAATTTTGATGTTGAGGATTACACAATCGTTTTCTCTAAATAATTAGTGTTTTGTATAAGTTACTTTACAGTTATTAGATTCGAAAATAATTTCTATGAATTTCTTTCATAAGAAAATCAAATATAATGCAGCAAAATTATTGTATCACTATTTATTTAGATTTTATATTTGTATTAATAATGTTTTTAATGTTGCCAAAGCATCATTATATTGATATTTTTCGTTTTGCATTATCTACAATCTTCTCTTGACTATAGGAAATGAATGGATGGCTGTATCAACTGAGACTGTTACAAGCTACTTGTAATATAGTCCATATATATAACTTGTTCTTTAAATTATAAAATTGATTTTGCCTTTTAAAAAATTACATATACTTATTCTTTATTTAAAATGTCTTGTGGCTACGATCAAAAGAGTTTGGCAGCTTTATGTTGGGTAAGAATAATGTGTTAATCTTTGTAGGTTATGTCTATGTACTTCTGTTTATCAAAAAAGCTTACTCTGAAAGTTTTTCATTGACAAGATTTCAATGCACATAGAAAGAAAGCAAGCAATTTCAGTTTAAACAATTGATATGTCAGGATATGAATTAAGATATGTAAGGAAATGAATGCATTATGAGAGATAATGAAACATCAGAAATTTCTAATTATGTGTGAGTGAGTAAGTAACTTGAGCAATAAAAATCGAATACAAGAGTGAGAAGAAACAATACAATTAAATACAAATAAGACAAGGTCAAGAGAAAGGCATAGGGATATATATGACAAAGGCATATATATATACCAGGGGTGGCTAAACTTTTGGGATCCGGTGTCTACTGCTCCACATTTGAAAAATTGAAGGCGGTCTACCAATGGCAGAGCTAAATTAACATACATATTTATTTTCGGTAACAAGAAAATATGGTAAATTATGTAATTTTTCTAAAAACAACTTAATATTTATAAAATAAAAATTAACTGACGAAAATAATCAAAGTATTCATCAAAAACTGACCATCCTAATCACTTCGTTTAGTTGAAATTTGGCACTGTATATCTGCGACAAGATTATCATATTGTGGCTGGTACGAGCTTATTGTAATGCATAAACACAAAATTAAATGTTCATCTGTTAAATGCGACCAATGTCTGTTTTTTCTTCATGGTTGAAAAAGAAGATTTGCAAAGATACCTCGATCCAAAGTATGATTTCAAATACAAAATCAATTTGTAAATATTTGGAAACGTTTCCTCAGAAATTAATTTCCGAAAATCACCATCGCTAAATATGCTCTGGAGTTAAGAAATATATCACATCTTAATTTAATAATTTCTTCCTCGACCGTGAATGATGTGATATCTATTAAATGTCCTACTTTTTCAGTTACTCCATCAATGTTGACATTTTCATTAAATGGGGAAATATCATAAAATTGAGTAATTCTTTCAACCTAATTAAGGCAGTGAATGTTTTTTCAGATTCTTCAAATAAAACAAGTAAGTATTAAGCGAAGTCTTGGAAGTCTCGGTTTGGATTATGGATGCACTCTTCCTCCATGTTTTTGAAGTTTCTCAATTCATTTTTTCTTAATTGATATGCATTCCTTTCTATAGTTTTTTTTTAATGTTTTAATCTTGCTCATCATGTCCGTTTTAGGTTTTATATATAAATCGTAAGCCTTTAATCATAAATCTTTAAATTGTAAATCTTTGCACAGTTTGTTTTGGATTTTAAAGCGTAGACTGTAGTAAATTTTTATTTTAAATAATTCATTGATTCTGTGTCATAAGTCATAAATTGTTAATATCCGAGGTCATTATCGGGATGGTTACGTGGACTACCTAAAATGTCACCGCGGCCGACGTCTTGGCCACCTCTGATATATACACATGCATGCATTATTGCTAAGCATTGTCATTTTAAATTGTATTTTCTTCTGTAGGTATGCTCCTGAATCAATTAATTATGGTACTTTCTCACATGCAAGTGATGTATGGAGTTATGCCGTAACTTTATGGGAAATTTTTACTTATGGGGAACCCCCATATGGAGATATGACTGGAACTCAGGTAATTTTTTTTCTCATTTTTCTTTATTAGCATTTGCATATTTAAAATTATTTTCAGGCTTTATTGCATTTTATAAATATACCCACTTTTAAGACTGAAATAATAAGTGAAAAATTTTAAATGTGTGGTATATTAAAAATATTAAATTGGACTACAGCAATTGATTTTGATCTAATTTAATCAAGGGTTTCTTACTCTTATTATTTTGATTAAAGTAAACATTAAATAACTGCTAAATTAATTTATTTTGAATTGTTTTAAAAAATTTTAACAGAATACATAAAAATATGAAGCAACTAGAAAAGCCCAGATCAGAAAAGATTTTTAAGAAATTATGAAAATGTTTTATAATAGAATGAATCATTTAGAAAGCAAATAAAAACTATTAAGGGAATGAATAGGGAAATTAAAAATGGAAGAATTGAAAAAATGTAAAAAAATAAAAAAAAAAATAATAATAAATTATTGAAATTAAAACTTGATATTTTTTATCTTAGGAACAGAGAACATAAGGAAGGATTTTCTATTTCCTTTATATAAAGATTCTTATTCTGAGCTGTAGTTTGAAGTATGCATAAATAATTTCAAATTAATTTTGGGAAGTGTAAGGGTCTGTTGCTTTTCAAGCTTTTTAACTTAATTTTAAATATTAAAAATTACAAATTTGGTTGTAAAATTGATTACATTTGGATTTCAAGGTGTTTGAATTTATCACAAAGTTTTCTCACTAGAATAATGGATATGAATAAGATTTTGTCTTTTGGTAAGGAACTGCATTTGACATAACTTATTCTTATTTACAATCCTAAATTATACCCAAGTTGCTATTTTATGTGTCAGTAAACCTTATATTAGTTCTCTTTATTCATTTATTACATTTTTACATTTAACTAACATTTATAAATTTGAAATTATTAAAAAAAAATAATAACTGAATTTTATCGATTTTTTTTAATTGGAGCATACAATAGAATGATATTTTAAGATTATGCATCACTGTAGTTAAAAACATGTACAGAATCAGCAAAAAATAAGTTGCCCACTTTAGAGGTTTCTAGAATGTATGCCATTGGCCCAAATGAGATAAAATTTGAACTACAGACATTTCAAAGGCTGTATTGCACATTTACTAAATAAAAAATATTATACCAAAAGTAACCACTAAATGGCGCTGTAACAGAAACAAATTTATTTGAATTGAAACCACCCTAATGAAACGTATTTAGTATAGTTGAGCTTGAATTTTTTTGTTCATGATGAAAAAAACTTTTTTTGTCGGTAATTCCAATGAATCACTGTGTTGTGACATTTTCAAGTTAGCATTTTTTTAAACAAATAATAAACAGAGAAAGAACTTTCTTATAAAGCAATAAAAAAAAAAGCTTCTACAAAATCACAGTTTTTTCATGCATCATTTTGTACATAAAATTTTTGTTTTGCTTCATACTATATTTTAACTGGTTTTATTATTCAAAGTCAATTATTGATGTATACATTTGAATAATTTCATTAGAACCATTTGTATCCATAAATTTTTTTAGCAGTATATAATGTGACACATTTAAATATTAATATTTTGTATCTATTTCATTCATTTTTTAGAAGTTATATTAAAAAGGAAAAAACTTTTATGATATCATAAAGAATTAGACATCTAAAAATTTATGCTATTAAAATAGACTTCTGTGACAGTATTTTAAGTTAATATTTCCTAATCAAAGAATTAAATTTCGGTTTTTCATCTTTGCTTATTAATTTCAGTTTTTTTATAAAAATTTTAGGTTATTCAACTGATTGAAGCCAACAAGAGATTGAGTATTCCTGAAACTTGCCCTGAAAATATTAAGAAGACAATACAACAGTGCTGGCTGTATAATCCAGAACGCAGACCTACTTTTAAAATGCTTTATAATATGTTTTGCTCATATCCAGAATATTCCACTATATGGGAATACATAAAATAAATGAGTGATTATACTTTTTTAAAAGTATACTACTATGTGTGATATAAAATATATATTTTTATGAAATTGTACATATAAAATCTATGAAATATATCTTTGTTATAAGTCATTTATATTCACATTTATAGTATTTTTTCATTAATAATATAATGGTTTTTTAACTTTAATATGTTAAATCATTCCATCTATTTTTTAAAAATTTTATCATTTTTGTTTAAACAAATGTAAATATTTTTAATGAATTGTTTTCTTGAGCATGTTTAAATTTTTTTTTTAAAAAAATTAAAAATGTTTTATTGAAAAAAACTTAACTATTTTAAGTTAATACTTATTATTGTAAATCTGAACATGCTTCTTGTTTTATATGATAATTAGATTATCAGTTAATAAAAGAGATACTTGTGTTTGCCAGTGTAGTGTAGATACACTTGCTTGTATTAAAAACTTAAATTGTGCATGAAAATTTATATCCAAATAATACTTGCAAGTGTAGTAATTTATAATATATTGGTAAACTTTTATTGAACATTGTTTCAAATTCTTTATAATAGTATCCTATAAATTCTCTCGCCAGCTTATAATGTCTTTCTGTTTGTTTGTAGAGTTTCTTATTTGAATGGATTTTTTCAGTGGTTTTAAATCCACTATAAACTGTAGATCCCCGTTGAATTAGCTTTCCGGTGCAAAGTGAATCTGTTGTGAAAAGCAAACCAGTGAACTTTTTTTTTTTTTTTTAATCTTTATGAAAAACTTCATGTATTGTAGGAAAATGTTTAAATTTGTATAATAAAAATTTTATTTTTTTATGAATGTATTTCAATAGATATTTTTCAAGTACATAAAATTTTTTAAATTGGCTATTGGTAATTGGTCAATAGCTAAAATAAAAAGTAATTATTTTAGCTATTGACAAACTAAAATAATTACTTTTTATTAATTATTTTAGTTTGTCCCTTTAAAGAACTTAGTGCTTGAGAATGTGATTGTGTTGATTATTAATCTAATCTATTTTGAGATCAAACTGTTCTCATATTTGTTTATTAAATCCTTTAGTACTCACTTATTTATTTCATTAACCTGTTGTTTGTTAGCATAAATTACAATATTAGCATTTGTTTTGGTTTTTAAAATATATTTATTTCAAATTGTTATCACAAAAAATATAGTTTATCATTTGTTAAATTTAATTAAAATGTTATTTTCATAATTAAAAGAAAGCAAAACATTAAATTATTTCAATACATGGCTTGATCTTCAGTGAATTCATATGCCAGTAAAATAATGTTTTCATTGTTTTATCACTAAGTAGGAAAAAATTCTCTACATGTACTGTTATATGATTAAATAGTTTTGGGAATGATCTCCTTAAACTAATTAATACAAATATGATATTAAAATTTGTAGTAATTTGGTAATGTAATGTTTGTGTATTTACTTATGTATATTAAAGTATCTTAAATGTTTGGGTTTTTGTAACTTTAATTTTATTTATTTTTCTTGCCATTAATTTTTTGTTTAAACAGTCATTATGTTATATTATGCGTTTATATATATATCTATATATAATATTTTCTTTCTTTTTTTTGGAATTGAGAATTATATTTGATTCATATTAAATACATTCTGTGAAAGTTATGTGGTGTATGTAGTCTAGAAATATTAATGCAGGAAGATGTATAAAATTACTACATTGCATTATCTTCTATTACATTACATTGTTAATTGTTTAAATGCATTATCAGAAGCTTGTAAAAAGCATTTGAGGTGTCTTACTATGAAATACATTTGTGTTTATCATATTCTTATGTAATAATTCAGAAAATTTTAATTTCTTATTTACACATTTTTTATTTTTCCACATATATGGAGCTATAATTTGTATTTTTAAAGGATTGCTTTTGCTTCCATTATCAAAATATTTTAATATTAATTCTTTAATTAAATATTATTCTTATATAAGATTACAAATCTACAGAATGTTTTTCAGTTTATAACAATGTTGTAGGATTTTATGGAATTTAATATTCATAAATCTGCCAAGTTGTTATTTTGTAATTTGTATTTTGGTTAATTTTAATGGAAAAAATTTTGCTAAACAAAATTTTCCCTTATCTGAGTTTTTCTTTTTGCAGTTTTTAAATAACTATGCATTTTTAAATTAAAACAGCTTGCTTTTATTTTTGTTATTTTATGAATATGTTAAATTTGATGTGTTATCTTTTGAATAGAAAACTTATTATGGATTTTACCTATCATAATGTGAACTTTTAAGTGTATAAATAATCGCTTATTCTTAGGATTTTTTTTCCAATATGTTATTATAATTAATAATTTCAATTAAGTTGTTTGTTTGATGTTAACTTGTATTTATAGATTATACTTTTCTTTCAAAATAAATTTAAACTTGCATGAGAATTTGTTCTGTGTAAATATTGAAATTTTTCTTTCTTCATTTTGCTGTTCTGATTTATGAATACAAGGAACTGGAAAGCTGTCAAAATGCTGATCATTTACCTTTTCAGTATTCTTCTCTTGATACAATAACGTATGCATGTTTACGAATTTTTATAAAAAGTTTACTATATTGAATGCCGAAGATGAAATGATTTAATTTGCCATAAATACGCTAGATGCTCGTTTTTCATGAACTAATGTCTAGTCCCTACCATAACACCATAGACATAATGATGATTTTAACTCTTATTTACGAAATAAAACTATGCAAACTTTGGTTTCTCACAAATATTTTATTTTTCGGTTTCTTATGATATTCTTAAAATTATATATATTTATATAATGCCAGAAACATGTTGAAGAACACAGCAAAACGTGCAGTTATTCCAGACATTGTGGGTACAGAAATTTTATGTGGGGAAAGTACTGTGAGGTTGAATTCCTGTACTACCCGCATATAAGAACATAAAAAGAGAGGAAAAGTCTTCAATAGTTTGAGTTCTGTTGTTCTGTAATTTGTTTCGTTTCATAATATTTACATTAATGTGTTTCATTTCAACAGAGATAGATGGTTATTTTATCTGATTTTTTCATCAACAAAGTGAAAGCATTTTTGTAAAGTAGAAATATTTTACATGTGTTTTTTTATAGTGCATTTTTTTAGTCTTTTATTTATAAGGAAAAAGTAGTTAAGTAAAAAAAAATCATATCTTAATTATCTAAGACATAATTTTTCTATTTTACAAACTTTTTAGTGGTTCCTACGAGTTCGTAAAAACAAGCGCCTAGTGTACAAGAATGTTATACTAAATTATTTTAAGCATAAAACATGAATTTGTGGATTCTAAATATATATAATGAATACTTTTACTCTCTGTAAATGCCATATAAGAATTTAAATATTTCATCTAATTATAATTATTATGTACAATCTTAATGAAGTTATAAAAGATTACCTGTATTAAAAAAATTATATAATTTAGGTTTCTTACAAGTTCTGTTGTTCCATTGAAAAGATTTTATTAATATTTAATTTTGTTGATTATTTAAATCATATCATTTTTGTGTACTTAAATAAGTTTAACTTATTTGACTTGTTTTTGGTTAAAAAAGTAGTCATAATTTATGCTGGTCACATATCTGTTAAATACTTTTAATGTTATGTTTTATTCTGTTTACTTTTCGTGTATTAAAAGCATCTATAGTTTCATACTTAACTATTATTTGCACTGATATGTGTTATAATTTGTTTTATACAATGAAATCGCTTTTAAATTTGTTTATGTCTATAAAATAAATGCAATATAAACACACATTAAGAATTTCTCACTGTTTTAATTTATAGTATAGTTTAAAAATTTTTGGACTTTTATTATTGCACTTATAGTTTTTTTCTATGAAAATATAATCTTTACATTGTTAAAGAAAATTTCTATGAATTAAAATGTTATTCTTAAATATATTTTTATGTGTGATAATGATATTAAACTTGTTTTTTATGTGATTATAAAACCATAATTATTTTGAAATGATGTATTGTATGCAATGTATTTTAGGAGCTCTTATTACCTTGAAGTCTTTTGAAAATGCCAAATGTTTTGTTTCTTATTTTCACTGAAGCCTGTACTTTTTAAGTAGTATGTTAATTAGATTAATATATTTTTGAGTACATGAATTAAAGTCGTTTTTAAATTTGTGTACCTATGTCTATAATTGAATATAATAAATAAATCATGTGCTTCAATTTTTCAATGTCTTACATGTATCATTATAACAAAGAATAGTAAAATATTTAAGTATATCTCAAAAATAAACAAGTTTTATTTGAATTTTTCTTATGTGTCACAGATCAAAAATGATCGTAATAGTTGGTAATATTTTGAAAAGATGCTTAATGAAAAGTGTCCAAAATTGAGATTTTCCTCGTTTTAGGTTTCCTTACCCCAAATTCATTTTTTAAAAGCTTTTTTCCTTTTTAAAAGCATTAAAAATGTATGAAATACATGATTTAGATATAGTTTTTATTGTGGAACATTACCTTATTTATTATGCCAAACTATCAAATACTATCTGGTGAACTCTTGAGAGTTACATTGTCAATCGTTAATTTTACATTTTCATGTGTGTTATTATTACTTTCTAAATTTAATCAAAATCAATAATTATAATGCATATGTTTTCATGCATATTTCAAACATGATTGTATAACTTACCATCTAGCTAGTCTTCAAAAGGAAAAAATTGTAAGTGCCATAAGAATCATATGACTGCTATGCATTGTCTATATGGTCTTTTCAAAGAACACCTAAGCAATTTTGGCTTAATTTCCCAGTTTCATGAAATAAGAGAATTAAGTCTTGCTTTTATCTTATCACTGTATTTAAATATTATGATTAAATACATGTATGTATATGCAAATTAAAATTAATTATTTCAACACTGCAAATAAATAATTTATCTGTTTATTAATGAAGTAAATGCTTATCTGTGGTCAGTTTATCATATTTTAAATTTTCTACATTGTTGATATACTTTTTGTGATCATTTGCAGTAAATAGTGTCACTTCATTTTACAAATAAAAGTTGTAAGAATGCAAAAAAGATAAATATTTTTACTAATTATATGAGTAAATTGACTTTTTTCATTGAATTTTCCTTAAAAAAGTTATATTGCTTTGTAGACATGTTTGAATTTAAAATTGTGGCATCCATATTTTTAATTTAATTTATTGAAAATGACTTATTCTTTACAAATTAGGAAAAAGCAGAAGCAAAATTCCTGGAAATGTTTCTCAAAGTATTTTCGCTGAAAATTTTATTTCAAAAAATATTTTCTTAATCACTTTTCATTTATTATTAAGAATGAATATTATATTATTGAAACACTTGATCTTTGGGAACTTTTTAATTATTTAATATACTAAAATTGACTTATTCTTTACAAATTAAAATAGTACAGAAGAATCATCGCTAAACAAAATTTTAAGAAGTGCTTCTCAAAGTATTTTCACTGAAAATTTTATTTTAAAAAATCTTTTATTGATCACTCGATTATTAAAAATGAATATTATATTGTTGAAACGCTTGAACTTACTCGAAACACATTGTTTTGCAGGTATTTCAGTACTTTTACTGGATTCATCATTAAATAAGATTAAAGAGTGCAATGTGTGCCTGTAATTCTTTAAAATATTATACTAAAATTATCTTGTACAGATCTTTTCTTTTTTTCAGCTAGCTATCATTTTCTACAAATTTGTATATTTTAAAATAATGAGGTTATACATTTGCTATAGTTATAGTGCATTTATTTTGGTTTTTTATTGTGCCTCCACTTTAAATATTTTAAAGTAATTGTTACTTTTAATTTATGAATTAGTATATTACTATAAACTTAAAGTATCATTATGTGTATGATTTAGAAAATGTTTTAAACTTATATATATATTTAGGAAATTGTAAATATTTTCTTAATGTTTAACAAATTACAGGCACAGGAATGCATATTTATTTGTATATTGATTATGACATGTGGATGTCCTTTCAAGAAATCCTTTTTTATGAGTGCTGAATTCGTTGTGTAAGCCTTCAACTGGAGTTATTTCTGAAATATTTAAGGCCTTTAGTTCATTATAACAGCTCCATTCTTATCAATATATGATTTGCATTTGAATGAAAACAAAACAAAATGTACCTATATAATGTTGTTTTGTGTTGTAATAAACATGAATAAAATTGAAAATGTCTTTTCCTGAATTATTATGTAATAATAATTCCTAGTTATATATTTATAGTTAAAATAACAAATTTGATTCGCATTTTTTTTTATAAAAAAAATTATTTTTCCTGCATTTGCTGACATTTGTGTTTGAATTAATATCTCTCTTCCTGTTGAACTCATGTTATTATCAAATTAGTTGTTATTTATTTTTTTTTTTAATATGACATCAAAATGATCAAATTTCTATTCATTCCTTAAATGCTAAAGAGAATAATTTAACTCTGAAATCTTGCGCATTACTTTTGCAACAATGATCAAATTTTATACACCCCACTTTAAAAATACCAGGTTTGAGTGTCTTCATTTCTAGTCGATATAGTTACTAAAATAAGTATTTATGGAAATTTTAATATTTACAGAATATTTTTCTGAATTTTATTTTGACAACATTTCAAATACATGCAAAAAAATTTGGAGTAATGTTTCCAATTTATGAAGAAAAGCAAGTACAATTTCTATTGATGGTTGCTTGGATTTGTATATGTTCCTTAGAATGTGTAGTTCGTGCCTCTGTCTTTTGATTCAGTAGTTTATAGGTTTTCAGTGTCCAACTTTTGCATTGTTATATGTTGTGGTTCATAATTTCGTATAAACCGTAAGTCCTGGTCAAATCAACTCTCGTCTACAAAAAGTAAACTTATTGCCAGAAACGAATTGAGGAGAGGTAAACCCTCTCCTCGTTTTTTTTCGTTTGTTTGTTTGTGTTTTAAATTCGTTTGTGCCGCTAAAAACGTCTGTCATCCGTACAGAGAACATTCCATGGATGAGTTCTGGTTTGTGTTCCTTGTATCCCTGTAAACGATGATACCGATGACCAACTTTAAAAAACACGCAGTATTTAAAACGTGGAAAAATTTGCCACTTAGTGAAGGAGTTTAGACAAAGTAAACCGTGACGCTTGTAGCCTCGTTTTGTGCACAGTTGTTGAGCAATGGTACTTGCTGACTGGTTTTTGGTTCTCTTCACATGCAGGACGATATATCGCTCATCCGCTGTAATTGCGTTCCTTGGGTGGATACTACCAGACTTCTAACAACTGTACTTATTGCTTAGAAAGCTTTCTAAGTGAGTAAAACGACACTTTTGTTGATTCCGAATTCCAGTAACACGAGTCATACTACGCTGCTCCGATCATTCTTCCTCGTGTGAAATCGTCTGGGTAATTTCTTGCCATATTTCACGAAAAATCTCACATACACTTGTAAATTTTTTTTTTTTTTTTTTAATTTCCCTTTCGTCTTTACTTTTATTATCTTTGACTGCAACTGCCGACTTATGCGTTTTACATTCTCTCATGTAACCTGTGACTTTGTTCCTGACTTTCGCATACGCATGATTTTATATAGCGTGTTCATCCTACTGATCGCTGAAACCAGTTCTTTGCAATTTCTTGTTTGTTTGTACATAAAATTTACATTGTTATTTTAGTTTCGCACACCGTTGTAAATTTGGTAACTCTCCTTTTTACAGTGGCCAGGAGTGTATTTTACAAGTATTTAGCGTAATTTAAAACCTTGTTTACAAATTCCTCCCATTTTTCTAATATCATCTGTAAGGTACTTAATTTTTGAACTCGTTGATGTATGTCAACGTGCAAATAGTTTTGAGGAAATTTACAGTTAGAGATTCTCAAGAACTAAAAGCAAATGATTGCATCGCAACAAAGTTTTTGTGTCTGTTTATGTTTTCAGCTTTTGCGTTTATTTTTGCTAGTTTCTCTAGCATTAGTTATATTTATCTAATGATTTTGTGCCCGTTTTACTGCAATGCTTCTTGATGTCTCTGACCTCTTGGCTGTTGCAATAAATAGAACCTTTTCTCAATGTTTGGTTTTAATGAGTTTAAATTTAATTATCTTTCTTATATCTTTTAATACAGTTTTTAATGCAACGATTCTCACAAAATATAAAATGTATCACTAGATTTAACAAGATTGCAAATTTGATAAACAATATATAGCTTTGTATTTGCTTAATGAAATATTTTAATTTAAATAACATTGCTTAACTAATTAACGTAAGTGAAACTTTATTACTGAAATTAGCTATTTTGAGGATTAAAATGATGTCTCAACTTGTGAGAAATTCTAAAACAAGAATAAGTGTTGACGGAAAATTTCACTAGGAGGACTTTAGTAAGCGAAGAATGCCTGGAGAACGTGAGAGAAGACATTTCGCACAGTTAAGCCAGTTTGAGAGGGGCTTCATCATCAGCTTGAAAATAGCTGGCTGGTCGACGTGCCGTGTTGCTCGCCAGGTTGATTGTTCAGAACATGGTGGGAGCAGTGAGCAAGAGATGGTTGGTATTCACGTAGGGCGTACTGTGTCGGGGGAGACCATGAAGAAAATGAGGCGTGCGGCAAGCGCTCGTGGATCCCGTTGGGACTTGCTCCATGACATACGCAAATGTAGGGGTGCTAGTTGTTCCACAAACCATTTCCAGATGCCTTGGGGAAGACAATCTGAAATCAAAACGCCCGTTTCATGCATTGCTTTTGACACCGCAATATCGACAACTCCGTCTACAGTGGTGTCAAGCTCGTGACGTGGAATGCCACTGAATGGTAAAACGTGGTGTTCAGTGATGAATCTCGGTTCGTTTTGGGGACAAGTGATAACCACGTACGTAAGGGTGTGTAAGAGCCCTAGTGAATGGGACAATTCCACCCATATTGACGCGCGACACATTTCCCTCACAACAGGCGTAATTATCTGGGGGTCCACTCTAGTTGTAGAAACTTAACGAACCATTGTTATGTTGATGGACCTGGAAGAGTATTTAGGAAATGTATCACGTGAGACCTTTTCTTAAATGGTCTTCCAGTGACAATGTTTAGCAAAATAATGTTCGTACACGTACAGCTTGAATTGCTCAAAACTTCTACGTCATGTTCAGGCTCTTCCCAGACTTGTCCCTGATGGAGCATGTTCAGGACTAGCTGAAATGCCATATGCTACCATGTCACTCTACATAATTTGGAGATGGCTATTCAAAATTTGTGGGCACATATGTCTCAGAACAGCGTCAGAAATCTAATAAACTCGATGCCAGACCTTGTGGTGGCATGTATTGCAGCAGGAGGTGGTTCGACGTGTTATTGAGGTTGCACTGTATTTGTCTGATTATACAAACAGTATTTGTTTGTCTTGATTTTGGGATCAAATGAATCTCACATCTGTATCATTATATTTATTAAATTTCATTTCAATCCCATGCTCTCTTCTTGGTGCACTATTTTCAATGTTTCTGAGTGTAGTTAACATTTCAGTGCATTTGGACACAACTGTTCAAACATTGGAAGATTGCAAATTTATTTTCGAATGAAAAATAATGATAAAACTAAAAATGTATAACCTAGTGATAGAGAAATATTTTATGTTTATTATTGTATCTATTGATGACAAATTTTTTCACTTATCATGTGTGAAGAAATTAAGTGACTTATATTCGAAGAAAATGGAGTTTTCTTCACAAAAAGTGTCAAAAATTCTGCAAATTTTTGAGAATTTTTTCATGCAATTTAAGAGTATTTTGTTTTAAAAAATACTTTTGCAACCTAAATTTAAAGGCCTAAAAATCAGAAAGTGTTAACTCTAATGAATACTGGAATAAGTTACGCATTTTCTAATTAAGTTACTTAATATTTTTTTTAACTTCGATTGAATTATATTTCATCTTTCATTAAAAAATACTTTTTATATCACCAGAACGAGTTATGCTTTAGAATATTTTCATTGAATGTATGAAATTTCTCCATATGTTCAGTGTTGATTTTGTTAGGTGTCTCACTATTACTTTATTTTTCACACCAGATAAACAATAATGCTTCCCTTTAAGCAACTTTATCCAAGAACCTGCTTTCGTTAATTTAAATCCAGATTCATTTTTAATTTAAGTCTTCATATCTAAGATTCCTTTTCTCCACATATTTTGATTGCGTATTTTTACCATAAAAGTTTCGTTAGTTTTACAATACTTGTGATCTATGCAATGCATTCCGTATAGTTAAACTAGATTCTTTATTTTGATTCTTTTTTTTTTTTTTTTAATATCATTTTCCCACTCACTAAAGCTTTATTACTGGTGTTTTGCGTTTAAAGTCAGGGTTATGATGTTGAAATCTCCTAATGAAAAAAAAATCAAAGCAAGGTTTTGATTCTTATAATTGGGTATCAAAATATGCGCTATAAAAAGTTGTTAATTTGTTGCAAAAATCTCTCTCTCACTATTAAGTGATTCAAATTATCACAAATCATGCAATCACTTTACAATTAAGCAATATTTTACGTTATTAATTTCCTTTATTGTGTGTGTCAAAATAGTGTAATTTAATAAACCACATAAATTATTCCTTTCTATTTTGTTTATTATATTTGGGCATACCAAATTTTCTATTCATTGATTCTAACATCTTAAAAACTTAACTATATAAAAATTAAGAATATTTCTTTTCAATAATTATCAAGCATTTATCGCAATATATTCGTTGTTACAGGAATACATATACTGTAGAAATATTATCTTCTACACCTGCCACTAGTTTTGCTTAAAAACTTCATTATCGTAGAAAATGACTTATAACAATAAAATTAAAATATAGCTAAGATATTAATTGCTTTTTTTTAAATTTAAAGTTTTAGAAAGCTTATTAAATTTTAAGTATCATCGAATTCCTTGTCTTAGTATTAATTTAGGAATGAAAAAATGTTGCTATTTCATCAGACTTACTTTACAGAGTACCCAAACATGTTATGTGCACAGTATTTCTTCAATTCATTGAATCGAGCTTGAAACTTACTGATTCATTCCTTTCAATGGTTATTGGTACAAGGGGTGCTCTTTTAATGACTTAAAAAGATAAATAACTGTAGAGACCCAGTTTAATTTATTTTCAACTATTAAAAAATGCGATACTGATTTGCTGAGTCAGATTTTTCTAATGTTAAGGGTCCAATAAATTAACAATGTTAAATTTATGAGTAATTTCTTTAATCGTGATGTAAAGATTATATTCTTGAACGGCAACTTCAATCACAGAATTCTAAATTAAAACCATTCTTATCTAATCTTAGTAGCAGTTCAAATGTTATTAGAGCAGGAGGATAATTTATGGTGAACTTTCCATTTTTTTGTTGTTATTCCAACATTCATTGGTATTCTAAAATTGTTCAAACCATGTCATGCATTCAATTGTTATAGGATCTTTATCTTCATAAATTCTCCTTTCGGAAGTTAAGTTTTTAGCATTCCCACCTGAAAAGGATTTCTGAAATAACGTATATGTCAACAATAATAATTCTTAAAAACAAGCACTTGAGTTTTCCCTATGCTATATTGTTCCTGTAATTTATGAAATTAAGTTTGAAACTTTATATTATTAAATATTTGTTTTCAGCTGTAGCGAATTCAGTTAATGGACTATCAGTTATATATAGAGCAGTGTGTGTGTGTCCCTTTTTAAAGAAAAAGAAAATTCTTTTGTGTTTCTGTTGCATACTTTAGGAAAAGCAAGACATAAATATGTAATTTAATTCGATTGGTAATTTTAAAAATAAATATTCTATTGCTCAAATATGGAGAAAAGTTTTAAGTAAAAACAAAAATATATAAATTCATAATTTCTATCAGAAGGAATAAAAACAATTTTGTGATAAATAATTAAAAGGATTTTGTTTATTAAAACATTCATGTGCAAGGAAATAACTAAGCAAATCTAAACGAAATACAAAAACACATCGCTTACTGAGTACTAATTCGTTTCAGAATCATGCTCATAAAACGAAACACTCAGTATGCGAAACAATTTTTCTCATATAAATGAATGTAAAACACGATAATACATCCCATGTTGAAAAATTACTCACATAAAGTTTTCTTCAATGAAAATTAATCACATATTGTTGTTGTGACTAAATCACCTTTTTTCCCACCGCACAATAAATCCCCTTGAAATACCTATTAAAATTGTAAAAAACAAAAAATCAAAATAATTATGATACATGCCTAATTATCTTTTTGGTAGAAAGATATCCGACATCTGTTTTTACCGACGCTACAAAACCTTGCAAAAATGTGACAGATCTTTATCATTAAATAAATTTGTTGACACATAGCTTCTTGCTTATAAGGCTATTACTTCTCAAGGTAATATGCAACAGTTTCTCATGCTTTCAAGATTTCTCTTATTTTACCAGAAAATTGGTGCTTTTCTGTTAGCACCTTCTCTTCTGATAAACTTTCCTCCAAATCTTCTTGCTGCGAAAAAACAATGTAACTCCATTAGCTCTTCGGTGGTCAGCTCTTGGCTGTGCTCTTCCTCAAGATGTTCAGTATCACTGTTATCCATATCTAATCAATGATAGTGGCCAAAGACGCAATTTCGTTAGCTACAGGTTCCACGAGTATTGTCTTGAACCCCTCATATTCAATAACGTTCTCCTGTTAAACTTTCTTCCAAGCAAAAGTTAAGGTTCTCTTAGTAACCCTTTCTCACAAGCCTTGTAGATCCTCTTGTGACAAGAAATGACATTGAAGTGATTTTGATAAATTTTTATTCACTTACATATAACATAAGTTTGAGAAAATATATGATCACAAGCGATACTACGACGCTACTGAAGCGGTTATTACACACAGTAGTATACGCACTATCTGGGACTTTCCCTCTCCTCGTCATTCGTTATGCGAAATGTTGCTCTTTAAGCTAAGTTCTATTGTAATATTAAAATGCATATAAAGACAACTATTTAGCATTTGAACAAGTTCCATGCATTTACTATATTATTCAACTATCACTGAATAAAATTGTAAATGGGAAATTAATAGGAATGTAAAATGAATGTGTTTTACGTAAGATTTAAGGGACTCATACTTCTTCTGCTTCCTTTTTTTATTTAGTACGACATAGCACTAAGTGTAGAAATACAAAGCAGTAAAATTATAAAAACTCCTCTTTTTTCACATATATAAATTATTGAAATAATTTATAAAAAAAAATTCGAAATTTTAATAAGATATTTTGAAAAATTTTATTAAAATTAGAAAATTTCTGTTTTTTGTTACCATTTCTTACTTTTTATTTTTGTATATTTAGTACCATATAATACTAACTTCAGTGAATGTTACTTTTGACAACATGAAATGGATAACCCAATGGCCTAAGGTTGTTTCAGGATTTTTTAACACTTCATAAACTACCTTTTCCAGAAGGACTATCATAGGACTTATTAACTTGTTACAAAGGCAGAAAACTTCCATGCACTTATTCCGATGAACATGCATGCTAAAACCATAAGTAAAACATTTATCTGTTGTTAAATAGTGGTTGGGATTGAATCTAGGACTTTCTACTTGAAAGAGTGCAGTTTTACCACATGCCAAGGTGAGCCATAAACCCTTAATTTTTTTATTTATTACAAGTGCTTTTATTTATTTATTACAAATGCCCAGAAAATTGGCTATGACGCCAATTGCTTCCTGGCCTTCCAATACTTTTGTACAGTAAATACTAAAAATACAACTGAAAGGCATGAGTCAAAATGGTTAGAGTAAAGAACATAAGAACTTGTTTACACAAAGAACTCAAGGGTGAACTTTAAAGTTTTAATCGATACAAATACGCCGGCAAACAGTCATCATGGCCTGCAGAAAGGAAAAAGCACCACACTTGTACTTCTAGGAAAATAAGGAATAGTTTCTGATCCCTTAATCACGAAAGACCAAGGCTCACTGACAGAACTACATAATGCCTTCTTTTTCATTCTAGCAATATGTCTTCTCTTAATAAGTAATTTTAATGAATGGAAAGAAAGGCTATTCAAAAGCCTCTCAAAGACCTTTGCGCATTTCTTTTCTAAAAAGTCGGCAACCTAATTTCCAGGAAACCCATAATGAGGGCTTGAGAAGGGCAAAGTATGGCCCACAGGCCAACTCCCGCCCAAAGTGTTTAATCTGGCCTATCGAGGTTTTATCGACATTGATAGTAGATGGCCCACTACGATTACGTTTTGACGGTGAAGAAGTTCAAAGTGATTTTTACTTAGTAGAACAATAAATGCATAGCCTACAGAAGAAGTTTAACTTGTTGCGTAGTTCATGCGTTGCATAATACGGGGTGCAAAGCGTGGTGAGTGAACTTAGTCGCCACTCACCAACTGTCACTGACAAAATAAACTCACTCAACATCACTGTGACGTAGGTGAGCGTCTTTCGTTCTAGTCGTCCATTTTATCTCTTGTTTTTGCTTGTTCGCGTAACGCTTTACATTCATAAATTTTTGAAAAAAAAAATCACCCCTTTTAAGATAATGGAGTATAAAAAAAGAAAAGTTGATTCTGAGTGTCGTTTGTTTACAGAAGAATGGACTTGCAAATATTTTTTTACGGAATAAAACGGTAAACCAATATGTCTTATTTGTTATGAAGCAGTGGTGGTATTGAAAGATTTTAATCTTTCTTACCATTTCAACACCAAACATTCAAAAACTAAATGCGCATTGATGAATGAAGCAGAAAAAAAATAAATGCAGAAATCTTATTAAAAACAATATCTGCTCAACGCAACATGTTTATAAAGCAAAAGACTGCTTAAAAGGCTTCTACACTGTCTGGATATATTATGCTTTATAAAATAGCTAAACATTACAAACCGTACTCAGAAGAATTTGTGAAAGATTGTATGGTGAGTATGAGCAAAATTTTATGTCCAGAAAAATCATTTAAAACTCTGCCTTTTCTATTTCATAGCTACATGGCGAAGAAGGATTTAACTCATGTTCCACGTTTAAAATCCATGTCACCTGTGAGTAAGAATAAACTAAAAGATTTCAGTCAGACGTTGAAAAAACTTCACGCAGAATTTGAAACTAAGTTTCAAGATTTTAAGAACATTCAGTCATCGCTAAATGTTTTCTCGATGCCGTTTAATGTAGACCCAGAAATGCATCTCAAGAATTGCAGTTGAAAATTATTAAAATGCAGTGTAGTTGCCATTTAAAGCAGTTGTTCTTGAATTCTACAAAACTAGATTTTTATAGAGCACTGCTGAAAGATGAATTCCCTAAGATGATTGCTCATGCCCAGAAAATTATGGCAATGTTTGCGTCTTATTATGTGTGTGAAATTGGGGAAAAACTCAATCAGAAATCAATTGACTGATGAACACGTTTTCGCACTGCTGAAAGTTACTTCGTCACAGTTGGAACCTGCTTTCAAAAATATTATGGAAAATCAAAAACAATTCCATATATCTCACACGTCTAACACGCCAGGGTCTTCGAATAAAAGTTAAAATAAATATTATTTAAAGTTAAAAGAGTAATTTATAACATTCGTGTGTAATGCTTTAATGTTTTTATAATATTATGATTAAAAACTTTCACACAAAATGCATTTTTTCTATAATTCTGGCCGTCCTCTCCTCTAGAATTTCTTAAACTTTGTGGCCTCCTATTAAAATAGTTTGCTCACCATTAATCTAGAGCCAACTGGAAAGAAACAGATATTAACCTTGTAAGACCTCTGCACTGCAAAATGAGAATACTATCTATTTATCGTCTATTTGAAATAGATTGGAGAGCCAAAATAGTGTCAATCAAGATAACCATTCGATGGAAAGAAGACTACTGGACAGATAGCTACTTTAATGGGATGTAATTAGCCCGAATTTTGTCATCGTAATGTGCAGAGTGACCCCTTATGAGAGTATAACAAGAAAAAATATCACAATACACTGCAGATCCTACATCGTTTTCATCATCAAACATAGATTCATCTATAAAGACATGTAACTTATGAATCTCTAGGGTATATATTTTCAGTAAAGCAGTTGCACTAATCTGCTGTACGCTCATGTGTCTCTTACAAACATCCATATTAACTTTAAATGAACCAAGAGCTCACCGAAATTCAGGGGACAAGTAGGTCCACAAAGAGCATATGAGCTAAGGTGAACGTCAAGATTAGTAGCTATAGAATATGCATATTTTATGAATCATTTTTCAGTTTTAAGGTTTCTCTGTGCATTAACATTGTAGTCTCTCCAGAAAGCATTGTTTGGTAAGCATTTCAGCTTTTCAAAGAGAAGGTCTGCATCTCTTTCAATAATGTTTTTAACGGGTTGTGAGTCAGACACTACATTGCTAGAATAGGGGTGGTCCTTACAGCACCTTTTAGATTAAGACGAACTTAGTTCTAAATAGTTTCAAGTTTCTGAATAGTATTAAGAGTAGCTGATATCAAAACTACATGATAATAGCTAAAAAGGGGTTGAATGTGATAGGTGGTATTCAAAGAATCATGGTTGCAACCCTATTTGTCACCAGCCAGCCTCTTAAGAACAGGGAGTCTTTTTACAATTTTTTCACTAGTCAACATGTCTGTCCAACTTAACTAAAAATCAAGAACATAGCCCAAATATTATACGGTTTCAGTTTTTTGAAAAATTTCATCCTGAACTATGAGATTAGATAGATTAGACTCCGGTTAAAAGTGAAAAAATATCAAGTAGTTTTAGATAGATTGATGGACACGGCATTGTTAGAACAAAAGAAACTAAGTTTCTCAAGGGCTCTATTCAGTGTTTTATTTAGCGTGTCCTGGATGTTTTTTCCTTCACTAGTCCACATTGCCAGATCATCAGTGAACAGAGCCCCTCTCTAAGGTGGCAGTCATATCATTAACATAGATATTAAACTGTATACGACTCAAGACAGCTCCTTGAGGGAGTCCCGACAGATTTTGTTTATAATTAGCCCTAAGCAAACATTACTTAAAACGATTTTTTATGTAAAACAAAGTTGATCAAAATATTTCATTTTAAAGTTATAAATTACTTTTTCGAAATATTGTAGGTCACATACAAACTGTATAACATATTAATTAGTATTTATAGCAATGACCAGTGAAAATTTACAGATGGTTATCAAAATACTGTTAACTCCCTATATATATATATAAGAAATTCTTTACTAATATGGTGCAGAATCACCTTTAGCTTGTAATTTAGTTTGGAATCGAACTACATAAGTATTGAATAGTGTTTAGAAGAATTTTGTATCATTTTTCATATAAATATTGTGTAAATTCCTTGAGAGATAAGGGGACAAGATAATCTATTCCATAATGAACAGCCAAAAAAGATCATAATTGTTTTATTATATTAATGTCAGGAGACTAAAGGGGCGAGAAAGATGCTTCACTTCATCCTAGAATTCAACTCAATATTAGACTAGCTCCTCTCCTTGAATAGGAGTATTATCATTCTGGAAAATTTTACCTTCTTTAAGAAGCAAAGTTGCTGAGTAAAATGAGCCTGGTTCATTAAACATTTCTTCCTAGTGATTTTTCCTTTCAAAGTTGCGATTGAGATAGCAGAAAACTATCGACATAGCTGCCCGTACTATCACAAATTCTCTTCCATGCTTCCAGTTGGAAGGAGATTATCATAATTATATATTAGGTTGGAGAAAAAGTAATCCATTATTTTTTCGGTTGACGTCTGTAGTGATAGCTATCTCGTGAGGTATCTATCAAACAATTTTCAAATTTATGCTCATTGGAAAGGTGACATTTGACACTAAAATATTCTCTTGCGGTTTTTTGTTTGATTAATTCAGTTATGAGTACAAGCTTTTAAAAATAGACGACAACAAACAGAAAGTTCGATACATTTTAGTTTTTCTTTTATAATGGCGAAAATGCTAACCAGGTGGCTAAAATTAGGAAAGGTGCTTATCGTCCTATATAAGACTGTAATAACCAGTTACGTACAATTTTGGTTTCGTCGATTCCGTTTGGGTATTCTTGATGCTAAAGATGCTCCTTGCATGGATGCAACATCGTCGAGAATGTCTATAAAATATCAAAAATTATCAAACTTGACCACATGTCAGCAGTCGTAGCTTCGCACAAAACCTAAAAATCTATATGAAAACTTTTTTAAACCTTTTTACAAAGCAAATCTGAAATAAGTTACAAAACGTTCACGTAAAAATAATGGATTTCTTTTTCCCCAACCTAATATTTTTGCAGGGATCCTCCAAACATGCATCTGTCTTGTTGAGGGAAAAAGTGGGAAAGATGGTTAGTCTGACCACAGAACTATTTCTCACTTGCCAATCGACAAGGTTTTGTTATTGTAGCATCATTGTAGACGATATCTGTGGTAAGTGGTTTGGGAATAGCTGCTCTGTCGTAAATATTCTGATTATGAAGATGCTTCCTAACTGTAATTGTTGAAACTTACTTTGGCCAGAGTTTCCCTTTTGAAAATTACAACCAGCTTCAGTACTTGTTGGTCTCTCACTCAACCTTCTTTCCGTCAACTATTTTTCTTTTCCGATTTTATCTTGCTGCATTCTATGCATACTGTCATGATTTTAGACACAGTAACCATAATAATACCTTGAATCTGTAATGATTCGGCCACAGTTGCTCTAGCTCATCGGGTTCCTACAATTCAGCCTTTTCTGAAAGTCTGTGTTGTCTGATATTTTACGTTTTTGACAAAAAAACCAAGATGTATATCATCAACACATGTATATTTTTGTATTTAAAAAAATCGTATGACAAGGATTATATTTTAATGCTTTTGATACACATTATTATTCGTTATTTTTGTACATAGATGCTTTCATTATTTTGAGAAAAACCTAGATATAAGTAAAATTGAAGTTTTCCGCGCGCGCTCAAAAAAAATCCTTTGTTAAGGAAATTAGTAATATATATGCATTTTGAAAAAATTACTAATTTTATTACTATAAGGGTGTAAAACAGTTTTATATATTTATTTTTAAAGAATCGTTTTTTAACCTAAATTATGTATTTTGTTTGAAAGAGTATAGGCATTTGTGAATTCGACAATATTATAGACGTAATTTGGTATTTATGAAAATCAAATCAGAATGGAAACATATTTCAAATAATATGATAAACTGCACTGTATACTTGATAATAAATAATAGAAATATACTGCTGAGGAAATTTCGTTCCTAAAAATTCTGTATGATGAATATTAAATTCTTTATTAATTTGCATACATAAATTGTATTTAAAACATTAGCAATTAGCTTAGAGGAAAAATGTTACGCACATTAAAAAATGTAGTTTATTCTCCCTTACAAGTGAATAGATTATACTATAGAATGAATCATTTTAAATGCTGATTTTTTTGTGAAAAAATGTAAAGTGAGTCTTATTGATACATTTTACTGCGTGGCACATCAGCAGTACATTATGCTATTCAATTTAAATGTATGAACACGAGCAATTGTAAATATAATAACTGGGAGTAGATCGGGTTATTTGAAATGGCTTCGCAAATTTAATCAGTATTCTCTTGCTTGTATTGAATGACTGGGAAAAGCAAACAACAAGGTTCATTCTTATATAAAAATTATAATAGTGAGTTTATAAATGCTCTTTTAACTACAATATAAATAGTTAAGAAAACTTTTACTAGCATTTAAACATAATTTGAAAACAAGGCAATTGTTCCAATTTTAATATTACTGTAGTTTTTTGTTAAATTTGTATAAAACTGGAAATTTTTGGAATTTTGTACTGTGTTTTATGAAATCATTCTGAATTTATTTTTACCATTGCGTTTAAATATTTAAAAACAGTTCACAATATGAAAGTAGTATATAAATTTATTATATTTAAGTGTATACTTAAGCTTTATATATAACTATACATATAATATATAATATGTATATAAGTTATGTATGTAATTTATAAAACATTTATATATATTTAAGTTTGGTATATATTTTTATATATATAAATGATACTTTTTTTTATAAAACTATTGTTATAACTATAGTAGTTTACTCCATTTTATATTATGTACAAAAATGTAGGACATGATACAGTAATAAAATAGTGAATTCTATTGTTAGAATATATGTTCATCATTTTTATTCTTAAATTATTAAAAAACTAATGCTTCAACATTTGTACCTTTTTTACTAGTTTTAAAATATCTGTATGAGTAATAATGAAGAGTAAAAAGCTTAAATTTTAAATTTACAAACTTGAAATTTTAATCTCAAATTAAATTTCCATCAAGTAAAGCATGTGACTTATATTTTCACACATTTTATCAATATAGCTGGCTTATATAGTTATCTTCACAATCTTTATTTCTTTATCATTTAATATAAAACATATAATTTTTAAAAAAAATCAACTTCTTAGTTAAAGTTATTAGACGCAATGAATTTAACTACTCAGGTATTCTTAAATGAAATATATTTTCAAAATAAAATATTTTTTGTTTCATTTAAATAATTAGACTTGTATTTGATAAAATTTTTATTTTTATTTGATTAAGTAAAAATAATAATGGAATAGTAAATATAAAAATTTATATTTCTTTCAAGAATTGAGACTCAAATTTAAAGTTATCTATAATTATATGTATGTTTTATACATTATTACATACATATTTATTTATTAATTTCAAGTGTTAATATCTTATAAATTCGAAATGTTAATTTGATAAAAAATCCATTTAAAAATGTTTATTAAAATACAGGTAAATTCTGTTGAATTGGTCGCCAAAAAGAGAGATAGTTTTGAAGAAGAAAACCCTTACACAAAGTGCTATGTTATTATATCGCTTTATAGATTTATTTCAGGATTGGCATGAAATGGGAGCGACTCTTAGATTTATTGCGTAATTGGATTAAGCCGAATCGTATAGGACAAATCCATCGCTCATTTAAACATCATTTTGTCTCTTTGAATTCCTCTGTGAATTCAGGGGATGGGAAAAATTCGCCACATAAGGGAACTAATAAATATTAAAAATAGCAGCATTTATATAATGTAATAAATATTGTAGGTTAAAAATCAATGCTGCGAATATTATGACGGCTTACTGTATTTATGTACAAATGTGCAGTTATATAAGTTCAATAGAATAACAGAAAAATTATTACATTATACACTTTTTCAATGAATCAGTTGTAGTTATAATGCTACAGTTTGGAACAATAGAAAAGCTTGAATAAAATTTTAAAAAAATATTCAAGATGATAAGGCTGTAACACTATTGAATAAACTTTTTTAGTATATTTTCTTTACTTTTTGTCCATTAAATATTGATGCTATTCATTAAATACTTTCTCTTAACTTGTTTTATTAAATAAAACTGGTTTGTTTTTTATTCGTAAATGAATTTTCATCTAATATGCTTTATTTGATTTTCCTCGATACGATATTCTGAATTGTTTTTATTTTGTTTTTATTAAATATATATATATATAATATACATTTAAGATAAAAACTTCTTAGAGTGCAGAATTAATTTTGAAATTTAAATTATAAAATTTTTAACTTCTGTTTTTTTCATTCTGTATCTTATACTTGTCTCACTCTAAAATACCCCCTCCCCCTAATTTGAGTTTATTATATTTAAGTAACTATATGAATACTTCTACAGAGAAAGATCACAGTATGAAATTATTAAGTGAGCATGATTCAATCATAATTATTTAATTTTAGAAATAATATTTGTCTGTCTGTATGGAAAGAGATCTATAAATAGAAAACATTCCTAAATGTTGATACATTTTTGTCTCATCCCTCGCCTTTCAAAAGCATCGATTTATTTAAACGTCAATTGAAAATTAACGATGACTGCGTTTTCAGGTTCTGTTCCTTTTCGAATGTGAGAAGTATTATTTCCAGCTAGAGCATTCAGGCTGGGAGTGGCAAAAACAGAAGCATTGATTAGTCGAGGGAAGTGAATCTGAGGTTCACTAGAAATTATAGCCTTCCAAAGGTGTGAGAGACATTTCTTTCATTATTTTTATTGCGCAGACAACAGTAGTTATTATCTTTATATTTATCAATATTTCTTCTTACGTCAACCCGCTGAGGTAATTCACAGTGCAAGCTTTTGGAAATTAATTTTACAGTTCCATTTGGAGTTGGAGTTGAAGAATGATATTTTGAATTTCTTAAGTTAGAATCAATCATCCTTGATTCCCTGATCTGATTGTTCTTAGGGCAGCTTAAGTGTTTAAACACACACTTTAAATGAATCATATTTCAAACAAAATGCGATTATCGAGTGACAGCGTACATTTCGAATTTAGATGATCATTTAACTAGAATAGATTAGTTAAAATTTTCACAAAGTGTATAGTTTCGAGACCATGAACTAGTAGTTTAAACGTTTTTTTGTTTTTTTTTTTAAGAAAGAAATAAGTTAGTTAAAAATTCAACAAACTTATTTCGGTTTTTTTTTTTTTTTTTAAATAAGTTTAAGTAATTATTTTTAATTTTTAAAAGTAAATATAATTCCTCGTTTAACATTATCAGAATCATCCAATACTTTATTTCAATATTCTAGAGCTGTTATTGAAATGAAGAGAAAACAACAAATGGATAATTGGGAAAATATAGAAAATAAAAGATTTTTAGAAAAAAAAAATGATAGAAAAAATACTTATATGTTTTTCGAATAAAATTTTAAATATCATTTCTTACTTAATTTCTTTGAGTTAATGACGATTCAATAAAACTTTTTATTACAAAAATATTTGATTTAATAATATAAATGTATGTTGAAGTATGGGTATATATATATATATATATATATATATATATATATATATATTTAATAGTTTTCTTTTAATTTAAAATGATGAAAAGTATATATATATACTTTTTTATAATATTTAATTCTCACATATGAAGTAAGATAGTTATTGAATTTCTCTCAAATGTCTCAGCTAAAATTTGAAAAATAATTATTACTTGGGTCCACCGTTGATTTTATATAGAAAAATCACAATGTGTGTACTGCAAGTAATGCTTAAAAATACATTGTTTTGTTAACTGTTCTCATAATAGAAGTGAACTTTTTTATGTATTTAAATTGTAATATAAAAAGTTTGAATTCATTTAATTACTTTAAAAATAAGCATAATTTATAATTTTTGTTAGATAAATTAAATACATCATTTTTCTCATATAAATGAGCATATGAAATGTTTAAATGTTGTCTTGGAAATTCACATCTATATAATAAAGAAATAAAATAATGTTAACTTTAATAAAATCAATGATTTTTTTTAAAAAAAATTGGACTAAATGGTTATTAAAATTTTAGAAAAATTAATGTCCAGACTATTTGCAAGCTAAATAAAGTTTTTTCATGAAATGGTATAGAAAATACTAATAAGAAGAACATTTGAATTATTAATCCTCTCAGTTTAGTTTAGAGTAAACAAAAAAAAATTCTCCAAAATAAAACTGTTGTAAGACTATTGACTTGAGAGGAATCCTCTTCAACTTATTTGGAATAGTTTATTTAGATAACATTTGATTTTTCACAGTTTGATCAGTTATTTTTCTTGCTTAAAAAACATTTTTTATGTATTTCTTAAAGATATATTTCCGAAAAATAATAAAAAACATCTAATTTGAAATCATTAGAATACTTTAGTATATACTCTAGATTATTAATTTCTCATTGAAATTTAATTGTTTTATAAATATTATGTTTAATAATTTTATTACTCAATTATTTAGCTATTATATTAAAATATTTAATTTAAATTTGTAATGTATTTAAAATTATTATGATTTTTATAAATTACCTAAGCTAATTTAATTATATAATAAAAAACTTTATTTAGTAAAACTATTTTAACAGACTGTAATCTTCAATTTAATTTAAGTACTATAATTAATAGACAGTTTTTATGATACAAAATATTTATAGCAATAGTTATTTTCAAGGTAACGATGCATGTATGAATTTAATATGGAAGAAATGAAAATGCTTACTTTCAATTTAGCCGTAAAGTAATCCATTTAATATATAATTCTAAGAAAAATTTATTTATGTGTGAATTTATTAAATTTAAATACATTTTGTAAAAAATTTTAAAATAAATATTTTTTATGTAATGAAAATTTCGAAATACGAAAAATATTTGATACATAAAAAACTGTTGCATATTTAGAATCTTCTTTTACTGAAATTCACAGTCATTATGCTCATAGGAACATTTTGAGGCAAGAAAATGCTCTATTTAAAAAAACAAGCGAAGTATATAATATATCTATATAAATTCACTACAGCTCAGTAGGAGATTTTTTAACCTTCAGCAAATCAACCATGTAAGTTCAAGAAAATAGTTTCTTTGTTAATCTTAATTACAAAAGAAGGTTAAAACGTTAAGCATGAAACAAATAATTGAATTTAATTGGGATATAATAAGCGTAAAAACATTTTCAACACTTAAAAATTTTGAAAATTACTTTGTATAAAGTAAATAAAGCTCTCTTTTAACAGCCTAAAATTTGATATTGTTTGAACTGTTTTTTCTTTAACTATCATTTAAATTATATCATTTATGCTTTCACGCACAAAATTTAGACCCTAAATTCAGATTCAATGAAAGAGAAGGTAAAGCGCCGAAAATTTAACTGCATATGTTAATGGCACAGATACATATAATGTTCCAAATTTCAGAAGCAGCTTTAACAATTATGTACAGGTCAAGGCAAAATGGGAAAAAAAATATTTCTCTCTGGTGGAATTGAAATAATCAAATTTTTGCAATCAGTTTGATGCGATGAAATAAAATATTAATCTTAAAAAAAATAATTTTGTTTCAGGCTATATATTTGTTTTTGTATACAAAAAATTAAAGAAACAGATCATAGCGATAAGTAAATTTAATAAGCTTTATTTGTAAATTTATTTACAAATATGTGTGATACTTATTCATGGTGATATGCGTTTTTTTTATTTTAAGAAAATTAAAAAAAAAAAAAAAAAAAAAAATTAATGCATTTAGAAAATTGAATTATGTGGAAATAGAAAAATTAAAAAATTAAGCACTACAGAGAAATCAACATTTTTATTAGGAAGAGACTTCTAGATCTAGAGAATATTTGCTTATTTCAATTGATAATTCAATTGATAATTTCAATTGACAAAAAGGTAATTGATGTAAAAAAACAACTGCAACAACGAATTAGTTTATGTATCGATAAGCTAAATCTTGCTATATATATTGATGTTTATTATAATATTTATTTATTAATAAGTACATATATTTACCCCTATATGTGTTTCTTATCCATATCCGTAAGTTTTTAGGTAAGGTTATAACATTAAACATTTAAATTTAATTATTTAAATATATAATTTTTTTACATAAAATAAAATGCTTTATTTCATTTGGTCAAAATTATATCTTATTAAGGGAGAGATTGAATTTCCAAATTGGAAACTAAAAATATAACATTTAACCATGAATATTTGATATAAATATAAGTATTATTGGTATTCCCAAATACAATATCTATTTATATATCCCCAAAAAAATTTTTTAGACTCCGAAATTTTCAGATTTTTATAATATTTGTGTATAATGATTTTTATAATGTTTGTTTTGTTAATAAAAATTTTGAATTGCTTTGTATCTAACTTGATATTTGCATATAGTTTAGTCACACATAATACAATAACAGAATTTTATTTAGCTGATTTTATATCTAGTCGATTATTATTATTTATGACATTAAAGATTTTTTTAAAATTATAACCTAATTTATATTTCTATAGGATATTCTTAAGTTACTCTATGATACTTAAAAACATTTATAGTAGGTTTTTGAACAATGGAGCTCGTATTCCCTCGAAATTCTCGAATCCAAATTTTATATTGTTTTATTTTTCTTATCTAAGAATAAAATTAAATGAAGATAATTCAAATATTAAACTGAAACTGGATATAACATTTTCAGCAACATTTTTCTAAAAAAGGGAAGCATGTTTAAATGTAACAATTTTTAAACTATATATTTACTTTTATATTAAAATTGTTTGTGTAATCCTAATGAATGTTATTAATATCTAAAAACGCAAGAAAACTGGGGAATACTCTTTATGACGGAAAAAATCTTAAAATTGCAGGTTTTTATTTTTATTATTTTTTAAATATTTTTAATAAAAAGTTTTTAAATAAAAGTGACGCATTTAAAAAAACTGATATTAAAATATATTTCAAATAGCTATATATTATAATAAATTATTTGTGGAATCCCTTTCTTATAAATTTACTGAATCTTTGATAAAAACAATAATTTTTAAAACTGTAATATTAATTTATTTCAATTAAAATATATAATACAAAGACTTTATTTTATTATAAATATTTTTACATCAATTTGAAAGTATTTTTAAAATAAAGTAAGTATTTTATAAGTATTTTAATTTTACATTTTCTATAATCTAACTATATAAATATTTTAAAAATAAAATACACACTTAGTTAGAGTTTATAGAAAACATAAGATTATTTCGGTTGGTAATCTTAAATAGATTGTATAATTATAATTTATTAAATAATCAACGTAAATATTGTACTTCACTCTAGAATGAAACCAAAGTTTAAATTTGAAAACTTTTTTTATAGGTGATGTACATAAAATTAGTGGCTGAATTTTAATATGCCTTTATATAATTTGTATTTCAATAATTCACCCTAGAACATTTCATTTTTATGGTTTAGGGAAGTTCTGAATAAAAGAAATACGTTGATTTATGCATTTTAAATATTTTTCCTGTTAGAAAGAATTTAGTTCTTTATGATGTTAAAATTAAAATGTATACCCCATTCAATTAAATTTTGTTTAGGGTTTTATTTGACGTTTTGTCAATATAAACATTCGAAAGTAAATATTTCGTTTCTATCTGTTGTTTGTTGTTCATATGATACTCAATAGAGGGCGCTACTTATTCAAGTGTAGTTGTTTAAGAAAGATTTAGTATTTTATTAAATATTTTCAAGGTAAAAAAATGTGAATTTAAATCAGAATTTTCTAGAATCCAAATTTTAATTTTTTTTAAGTATTTCAAATTTTTTAAGAAAGAAAAAAAATTAGGAATTATAGGATTTACAATTTGTACATATTAAATTAAAGTAAAATTTAAAGATAAGAATAAATAAAAATAATGATATAAAAACACCGTTATAAAAATGCTATTTATATTTTATTGGAAAATTAAAAATTATATCAGTAGAAAAACACTTAAACATAACTAAAGTACTTATTTCATTGAATATATAAATTAGTTTCCGGTAAAATATCTTGCTAAAAATAATGCTTTTATTAAATTTATTTGCTAACATTAAAAAAGTGAAAATTAAACATCTTTTTTTATCAATTTCGGCAAATTCATATAGAAATGCAATAGTATTCCACGTTTTTATTGAAGAATATTAAACATTGTGTAACTAATACACTGAAAATTAAGAAAATTTAGTTGAGATTGTATTTGAATAAAACTAATTTGGATTTAATTATGCGTGTGTGAGCTCACATAATAATGAAAATATTTTAAAAGCTTAAATTTTTATATTCACAATTATGTAAACAGTTTTCTCCACAGCGTTAAAGAATTTCTCAAATTTTCATGTTAGATTTCTTTTGTTCTTTCATGCTTAAAAAGTAAATTATATTTTATCCTAAATTAAAATCCATTGGTTGTTAATTAAGAAGGCTCTAATATATTCAGTTGTTGCGTTGAGTTCTGATAAGCCTACTATATTTCAGGATTTCATTTTAATCGATAATTTTCTCTCAACCGGTATGTGGCGGCACATTGACATTCCTTACTTGTTGATTAGGTTATTACTAAAACCACATTAAAGTCATTCGTCTTATGAAAGGTACAATTATATTATTAGTGCTTATGAAAGAAATGTAAAGGAATACTCAGTGCATCCTGAATAACAGAAAAATTGGAATATTTTTCTTTCGAATAATGTAAGTTACTAATGAATCAGTTATTCTGTTAAACGGAGTGAAAGGAAAACTCGTTTTCTGTCATTAAATAGGTTACGCAAATGAATACAAATTTGAAGCTTTTGCTTCCACGCAAGACTATTGTTAAATTTGAATCGTTAATCAAACAAAATAGAAACCCTTTGGGTATAATTTCATATTTAAATATTATTAAAGAATATTATTTTTATTCATTTTCAGAATACATATTGCGATGTTAATTTGCTTAAGAAATATCATGTTTAATTATTTGTCGCATTCATTAGCATTTTTTTCTCTTAATAATTTTAAAAATAAATCAATATTTAAATTAAAAAAGTAAACAAAAATATAATATATATTTTTGTTTGATTTAAATAACTACATAATTATACTTGTATATATACATTCATATAGTAATATGAAGTAATATGAAAGTGTATATGCAAGTATAATATTCTTTTTTTATTGAAAATATAACGGAAAACCATATATTTCAAATAAAATAATTTAAAATGTTTGTGTATTTTTATTAAGCATATTTTTAGGTGTTCTTCTTAAATAATATTTAGTAACATATCATAAATGATATTTTCATTTAAAAAGAAGTGGATTATCCTAAAAATTAATGAATAAACTCTAATATACCATACTTATTTCAGGAATAAATAGTTTGCTCTCAAATATTAAACAACGCTTCTGTAATACAAATATGAATAAAATATTATTAATAATTTTATCTCCTTAGAGTTATTTAAAAATCAGAAATTCTAACTCATGAAAGCTAATTGAAAAAATATCAGTTATATGTTTCATTAATCTTTAAAACTATCACTCAGATGGCTGAAAAATCAATGAAATTTAATTCTTATCAATATTAAAAGTATTTGCATTTATCATACTTATCACACGATAGATATGCAACTTGACAATTTGATACATAATAACAAATAAATAAATAAATAAATAAAATAATAAAATAAATAAGTAATTAAATAAATAAATAAAACTTGTAGGTAATTTTTTTAGCGCAATCAAAATAAGTGTAATAAGGATCAGCTTTTCTATTGGGATTAACCAATTGGGCCAAATCTGTTATGTTCCTATTAATCTGTCAGAGTTAGCTCTACTAAGCCAGACAGATTGGTGGGGAAACTAGACACTGATATCATGCTAAGGTGACTAAAAGAAGAGCTTTTCCGCGTACCATCCCATTTAGTTAAAAGAAGGAATCACTTAGCTTATAACGAGTAATAAATCAAAATTTCAGAATATAAGAACAAATGAATCTTAACTTTTGTATTTGAAAAAATGTAAGCAATAAAAAGGAATTTCAAACACAAATTAGAGTTTACTTTTTTCTACTTTCCCAACCTGAAAAAAGAAGGAAGTTTCGCCAATTTTCAAAGCCGTAAAACAATGAATTTTACTAACTGTAATAGTAAACATTACTTATTTTCTGTTATTAAGAATTAATTTTTCTAGTTTATTTTGGAGAAAATATTTCAGATAAATTCCTGTTTTTAAGTTTTAAAAATCATATATTATTTTTATACCATATTCATTTTATAAATCACGAGAGTTGGATTATCCATATCTGTTAAAGAAAATTCATCAGATTCATCTTACTAAATTTCCATTAAATAATTACTTATGCTGGGTATAATATTTTCGATATAAATATATGTATGGTTTTGATAAATGATCATTCATTTATGAAAAGTTAGGCTTTTTCACTAAAATTGTTTAAATTCGTTAGAGAAAAAATATTTAATTTTTTAAAAAAATTTTATTTAATTAAATTTTGTTAGTAAGAAAAAAAATGCATTTTCCAAAAGCTTTCTCTGATATAAGACTGCTATATTTATTTAATTACTTATATAGCAATGTTTTGCTATAAATTAATAAAATAAATCTGAAGTTTCGAATTTATTTTTAACTTTCATATTCAAATGTGATGAGTAAAATATTCTATCTATTTAGAAATTTAATTACAAATAAGGACTTATTTGAAAAATCTAAATTTATGCACTAAAACAAAGGAAATTAGTAAAATACACAAATTTCTTTTAAAATATTAATATTTTGCTAATTAAAGGCTAACATTTAAGCTGAAAAAAAAAAGAAAAAAAAAGGTGGAGATTTTTTAAAATTATCCTGCTTTCTGTGCTGAATTCGTACAAGTTTTAAATTATATTTTTTATATTTAAATTTATAGAAATATTAATATTAAATAAAAAAAATTAGTATTACATTTTTTAAAATTTTTATTTATCTATAACATTTTAAGTGAAATTCAACTGACAAGTTAGTTTTACCAGTCATTAAATTCCATATATTTGAACACTTGATAGTATACTGTTAGTAAAATTGTTTTAATAGCGAATATTTGGACGTGATAATTTTGGGGAATTCTCAATCAACATGAAAAATGTAAAACAGAATACTACAAATGATATAGAATAATAGAAGAAATTTAAATTTTGAGTACTTGAAGATAAAACTGGGAATTTAATTTTTTATTTTATATTGAATGCCACATACTTTAACCATGTGTAAAAATTTACAATAATGCTATTCATTAAATGAGTTCAATTATTAAAATTTTCTGTTAAATTATTATGAGTTCAAAGGAGGAAGTTTTGATTTTTCAATTGTTGTAAATTCTTTGGAAAATATTTGTAAATTATTTTTCATTTTAAAACTTATTTGAGTAACCTAAATGTAAGACAATCAAAATAATAATTCGACCTATAAAGATTTTAAAGCCGATTGATGCTGGGGCTTCTGAATAAAATCTTTCCGGTCAAAACATTTTTGAAAATCGGTTTAAGGGAGTGGTTGTGGTGGCTATTATGAATCTTAATTGGTGATAAATTATTCAGTAGGAATCATGTTACCGTACGTGCGAAAAGCAAAATGTAGTGTGTACTCAAGAAAAAAGAAGGATCATTAATTAAAAGTTTATGATAAATTGTATTTCCTCGTCGACGTCGCCTCCTATTGATTATCATTTTTCTTACTTTTCTTCAGGGTTAGCAACAAGTACTAAGTTACATTTAGTATAAATATTCTTGAGCACTGCATTGAGTGCAGCAAAAATTTTCAGGATTTTTAATTATAAGCACCTTATAATTGAAGAATTTTATAATTTAATGGTTAAGCAAAAATATTACTTAATCCTTTAATTTTACTTGCGCATGTGGTTAATGCTTAAGGATAATTATTATAGATATTTTCAATTATTTTATGAAGATATTTAGATATTTGATAGAATTTACTGTAAGAGAAAAAATCTATCATTTGAAATAATCTTCACTTTTTTTTATCCAATTTGATTAATTTCTTCTTTTATAATTGCTTGAACTCTGTATTTTAATTCATACATTTAATTTTAAACAATACTCTAAATGGTTTTAAGCATAATGGCTTTGCATATTTTATAATTTATAAAGTTTTCCCAATTATATTCACGAATTTATAATAAAACAGTAAATATTAATATTTTTCAATTACTGCCGTTTGTGCAGTTAAAGCATATCATTTATTTCTGAGTCGTATTTAAACATGGTTTATTGGAAAAGTAATTCCGTATAACTGGACTATAATTGTTAATTGCTTTAGTATTCAAATTTGTAAATTATTTATTTATAAAAAAATTATATACGTAATTTATGTAACAAATAAAATAGGGTTTGACGAATAAACATTTTTAAATGAAATACAAGCTTAAATTTTTAAAACTGAAATATGCATTCATAATTATTTAATGTGTAATGTAATTAAAATAATTTATATTTCTGTGTGGCAACCGCAGAATTCTGTGCTTACCCAATTGCTTTATAATAATATAGTTATAACTATTGCATTTAAATAAACCACATAATGTCATGTAGTTATAAGATTGAAAAGCAACATTCAAAAAATGCTTTTTTGTTTAGCAATATATATTTTTATCTTCGTAAATATTGTTATTACAGACAATATATATAAATTGAAATTTAAATAATTATCTTAAAATTAATATTTAATAAAAAAATGCTTATGTCAAATCAAAGTTCCCTGCTTATTTATGTTTTTACCATTACTTTGACCTAAATACAAAAAAAAATTTGAAAATTCAAAAAGTGATTAATTTGAAAATTCAAATAATTTGAAACAATATTTTATTCTAAATGAATAATTAATTTAAAAATTTTGATAATAAAAGTACTTCTATTTCATATTTCTCTATAATTCTTAATTAAACTTACTTTATTCAGAAGTAAAATGACAGAATAAAATTTTCTACCCTCATATGAAAGTCATCGGGAAGTATATTATTTTTCTAAAAAACGGTATGTTTATGAACAGTATGCAATTAAAAGCGTTTTCAATTGGAAATGTTATGAAAGTTAATTTTTTTTATTATTAAGAATCGTGCATATGTATGTCATATACACGTTATGTTAACTTGTTCAAAGAAAAAATACAAAAAATATTTTAAAAGTAGTAAAAAAGAGTATTTTAAAGTGGCATTATTCACTTTAATATAATTTTTGAATGCTTTCTACTGTAATCAATGAATTGAATTAAAACTTTAAAGCGAATACAATTCTCTTTTAATTCAATCAACCAGTTTATTTTCATATCAATTATTTACTTCCTCTTTAAGAATTTAAATTTATATGAGAACCAGAATTGTGAATAGCTTGGTATCGATCAATATCAGGACAGGTATTACAATACTCTAAACGTGTTTGCGAGTCAGAACGTGCCGTTCTTCGAATTCTACCCTACCCATCCCTTTCTATTGGGTCTAATCTCCTAAGACGATTTTTAAACTGTCACACGCCAAATTTGTTTTGTATACACGCATCTTAAGCTCAAGTTTGGCGTGTTTGAAAAACTCCATGGTCTACTTTATCAGGAATTGGAAAAGATTTTCTATTCCTAATCAACAGAATTTTCGAATCCCATTTTCTGTTTCCGCCTGAAAGACATCGAAGAAAATCTTTTATTCTCATGAACATGGTATTTTTAAAGCTGTTCACACTTAATACGCGGCTTGCTTCTTGGAGGAATTAGCTTGCTTCCCTAGAGTGAAAGCTTTTTAAAGTTGAAAGTTACTGAACAATACTGTGCCGCGACGAAAAATCTACATCTGGGATCAATCAGCACCGCTTTGGTTTTCTGGGTAAAGGATGTATCCAATCCTTTTAGGATATCTATAACACACTTCAGATCTTTTCATCTAAAAAAAAAGGAGTTCTAGAAATAGTGGAAAAGTAGAGGTGTATGTGTGGTATGGAAATTTTTAAGTAATGAATCAAGCACATATTTTTTTAATGAGATTTACTAAATACCTTAATGTTTTTCAAATTAATTTTAACTTGAATCATGATTTTAAAATCGAGATTAAACTAAAGTTTAAAATGAAGCTGTAAGTCAGGATCAAATTACTTAAATCACAATCTTGATATAAATAAATAATAACAAAAAAGTATAAAATTTCAAAACTTTTGCGTATTACTAGGGAAATTTATAGCATTAATTTATAGGGAAAGCATTTTTAAAAATAAAAAAGGCTTTCCACAAATTAATTATAAATATGAATTTGTAGATACTTCTTGTATGAAAGTAGCACTTTTATAAATTTTTTTATTTTATGTTGAGAATAAAAACTTTCATAATATTGTATTATCGAGAAATAATATTTGATAGATTTAAGTAATGTAATTTTTGGACAGGTTTAAAGCGTAATTATCATGTAACAAGCGTCCTGTAATATCTTTAAAAAGATTCATTTAATCATTTTATGGAGTAAAAAATTTAGTTTATTAAGATTTGGTTTGATAAAATGTTTTGTGTGCTGATTAAGTTGCTATACTGAAATTGAATCCATTTGTGTAATTTAATAAGGGTACAATTTGATTTACATTACTACGTTGTGTGCTCACAATACAAAATTTTACACATTAGAAGAAGCCGCAAGAAGTGAGTAAAAATTCACATCTGATTTGGTATCCTCGGTATAAGTAAAATTCGAAATTTAGGACCAAAGAAACAACAATTTTATCTGAAACTTTCTCATATGGAATAATGATTTCGATGTTTTGCTTCGTTGTTTTTATCGCAAAATGCGTTTTAATGTATATTGAAATTCCGAAACACTTTTAAGTGAAAATAGATCTTAATAGATCGACCGTAATCCACAAATGTATTGAATATCAAACTTAGCATCCCAAAAAATCTCTTAAACTACGATGAAAGAATTTACTCCTCTCAGCTATGTTGGTCCAGCTGCAAAATAATTGAAAATGCAACCACACATAATGTTATAAATCGCTAAAATAAATACATTTCTGTCAAAGAACATACTTAAGATGAAAATTTTTGCGCATTTCTATGATTATAATCCGTTTTAATTAAAATTTAATTCAAAAATGAATTGATGTATTAACAAAAATTTAAAATGTGTCATAACTTAACAGTGTGTGTGTGTGATTAGGATATGAAATTTTCAACTTTCTCATTATAGCCTTCTTTATTATGTGAAAAAGCTTTGCTTAAGATGCCTTTTAAGAGCTTTCTTAAAACTCAAGTCAGAAAAAAATATATTTTATTTCCCTACTTTTTTTAACTTTATTTTCATTGCAGATATTTTTTAATATTATTTCATTTATAAAAGGTAAAAATAAGAGTTCTTTTTACAATGCACTTTACTTTTCTTCCCATCCACCGAAATATATATGCTTCAAATTTATTTTATAGCCCAATTTGATCATTAATAGTGTTCCAACTTTAAGCAGTTTTAAGTCAGTTGGGTTTAAAATTGCGGAATTTTAGATTTTTCATTGTAATATATGAAAGAAACCTTTTTATTAAGTATAACTTAAGAAGCCCAGAAACTATAAATATTTACATTTTATAGCTTTTATCTAAACTTATATATTGATTTTAAGACAATATAATTTACAATTCCCTTTTTGTACAATTGCAGCATTTTTATGACTAATAATTTAGAAATAATCATTCCAATATTAATTCATTGGAAACCAATATAACATTGAATATATCTTTTAAAAAAGAAATACAATTGCACAGAGCTGTATAAATACAGGAGTAAAATATTTATGAAAATAGAAAAAAATAGAATATAAGAGCATAAAAATGTGACTACTGACTAAAACAAATTACTTCAAATTTCTTCAATTACAAAATTACTTCAATTTTCTTTGAAAATATAACAATCCTATTGAGTTAAAAAAAAACATTTTTTGTAAATGTTTTGAAATTTTGAAAAGTATTTGTTGTTTTGAAATTACAAATTTATGAATCTTAACACAATTTTTACAAAACGAATATGTGTTTCTGTTACAATAAACCATTATAAATCAAAACAAAAATTTAAATGGTAAACTATTTCATGGTACTATTCTAATTAATATTTACTTCTTCCATTTTTCAAGTGTTTTATTATTGATGTTGTTATTTTAATTTGAAGGCTAGTTTCACTAAAAAGTTTATTTAATAACATAACAACCAAATAAATTTTAAATTAATACTTGTTCTATGTAAGATTGTTCTTTATTATATTTAATTAGAACACATTGTAGGAAAAAAAATAAAGTCAAATAATTTTAATAGAAGTTTTCTATTTCTAAATATTTAAATTTTTTCAATAAATCGTTATTATAATAAGAAATTAAATATAGATATGAGATTATAATAGGAAATTAAATAACATTAATTATTAGTTACAAATCAAATGATTTGAAATTTTTATTTAAGTATGAAACTATATAAAGAAATTAAAGTAGAAAAATTATTACTGAATTTGATTTTGTAATCTTATATCGTTACATTTACAGCAGAATTAAAAGTTATCAGCACAATGCTAAGGCAATGCACATTATTGGTTTGTTCATTATTCATAAAATGCTATAATAATTTAATTTCTGTAATAATTCAATGATGAAATTTTGTTGATTATTGTGAACAAATACTTGGCGTGTACAGAAAAGTATTTAATAGAATAATAAAATACAAGTTTTTCCCTTAATTATTGTGAATCATTTTTTAAAGTAATGGAAATTTTTTTGAATTTTTTCCGCAATAAAAATAATGATTAAAATATTCTAAATGTGATTAAAATATATAAAAACAACACTAATGCCTCTAGTAAAAACAATGATGCATCCTTTTATTATAACACATATTTTTGAAATGATGATAGTGTTTTATGGATAACTTTGGTTCAGGAAAAGTTATTTCTTTTACATCAAAAAGATATATCAATTTTGAAATTTAAATTAAAAATCATACTTTAATGAGATTTTGTTACTAGTATGTATGAAGGATAAAGTCACATTTATGTGACGCAATGATGAGAAATGATTAAACCACAGTGAAGAAAATAATTCATCCCATATTTCATAGTCTGTTAAGTACGATTTTAAAGTATAGCGGTACCGCATTTAGAAAAAAGCACCGTTTTTGTTTTTCAAGGTAAATGTTTCGATACGTAACCTAACCAAAGTGCATCCTGCTGAGAGGACCTATACAGATTAATCATTCGTAGGCTCTAATGTCTATATGAAAGTATTTCTAGTATGAAAGTTTGGAAACGAGAATGCCAGTTCATCAGTTGACCTCGTTATTTTATTGCAATTCGAAATTGCAAGGTGGGTGGTTATATTCAGCAGCTTCAAATGACAAAATTAAGCAACAGTAAACATAATGAAATAATCTGATTATATAAATATGATACTTACATATTTATGTATTAAAATCATTTTACTTACATATAGTATGTGTGTGTATAATTGATTTGTAGTTAAAAATCCAAGTACATAGATGATGTGAAATATAGTCCGTTATTTAGAAAAAATTATGTTAAGAGTATAATTATAAATGACTCTCATTTCCATTTCAAACTTTTATAAAGAAATTTATAAGAGACATTGTTAAATAACAATATTGCAATTCTAGGTATAGAACGCATTGTGTGGGTTCGAGATTGATGTACATTTTATTTTAATTTCCTGAGAGGCATATATTAGAACCATACCTTATGAATTTAAGAAAATAATATTAGAAAACAATAAAGGAAACAATTTACATACTATCATAGAAAAGTAAAATCTTTCAACTTATTTCAACAAATTTAGGCTCGAATTATGGTCAACTAAAGAGAGTAGTGGAGCAAAGCAATTGTGACATATTGGGGGCATGAATTGAAATAGAATTTCTCAATGCCGCGTAAATTTTCTAATTAAGTACACAGTATTTGTAAAAATCTGTTTTCGTTAGGTCACTATTACAAAAATTTTCTTTATTAAATTTCATTTAAAATTAAAGAAAACTATAATAATATTTTCTTGACTTATGCAATTTTCTTTTAAAGTTTTCCGTTAATTAATTTATGGGAAATTTCTAATATCTTCTATAGTATAAGATGTAGATAGAAATAAGAAAAAATGCTGCATGAAATTATCAAAGCAGATGTTAAAATTAATGAGAGAAATCCCCTAAATATAACTTCAACATTAAATGTGAAATATAAAGTATTGGAATATAAATTAAAATAGAAATAGTTGAGTTTTTCTTCATGATATTTTATTCTACAGAAGCTTACTCAAAAGATAACGTTACTACAAACTAGTTTACAAAATTTGTTTTGTTTATTTTCTATATACTTTATTTGATTTTCCGTTCTTCTTTCCCATCAGGTACACCTGGGGTTACTAGTTTTCAGGTATCTTTCCAACTCTTACAAAGGAACAATATCCCTCGCTTTCAATAACATGATTTAAATGTTTAAACAACGTTACATTTGTGTTTACAAAATAGTTTACTCTTTTTTGAATGTGGTTTAAGAAATCAAAATTCTTTTTGGAAAAAAAGTACTTTTAAAAATTTCTGTTGTAAAAAATTTTAGATATGAAACATTTGATTGCATTAATTTGGTTATAAACGCATAAGAATTTTTCTCAAATCAATGAGAAAATCTAATATTTAATTACCCTGAAATTTTTTCTTTGATGATATAAACGTGCAGTAAAATATACAATAAAAGTCTTATTTAATTTTATGAAAATCTTATTTTAGAGCTAGGAATTCGGAAATGCAAATTCGAAGGTTATGTTGAGTAGACATTAATTTTTGTTTATTTCTAATGATTCCGATGAAATAACTACACAACGCGATCTTTTTTTTCACTCTCAATTTTATGCAAGAAAATTTGATTTGAGATAAAAGTAAGAACAAATAGACTGCATTTAACTTTCTCAGTGTTTCCAACCTAATCTGATTGCGTTAGCGAGTTTGAATGCTGTAATCTCCTCCTATAAGAGAATCTCGTTTTTTAGAAAGAAAAGGCAACGAGACAGAAATTATAGGATGTTGATGGTGTAGGAGGGGCATTCTCATTAAGGGAGATGGCGCTGCGATCGCTTTGTAGACCGGCATGCGGGGAATATTTGAAATGGAAACCAAAAAATATATACAAACAACTGACCATTGATCATGCGGATGAGTGGACAAGGGTCACTTGCGTAATGGAACAGCAAATGAGATCGTCGGGCAGTATATCTGGCTATGTAACGTTAGGGTATCAGGGTAAGTTGAGTTTCTTCGCCCTAGCGGTTTCTACATGTTGCATGCGTTTTGTTTTTACTTTTATTTATTTTTTTTTATCTAATCATAACAAACAGTTATATTTTCCACAGAATGTCGTTCATAACATGAAAAAATGAATGAAGTGTATTAATAAAACTAAAATGAATTACTAAACGATTGTATGAGTTAGAAAATCATTTAAGCAATATAAAACCTGAATGTCGAATGAATCTAAAATGTTAAAAAGTAAATAATTCCGGAAAAATACCTATTTTTAGTGCATGAATGACTGTTCATATAACAACTGTACATATATTGTAAATTACTTAAGCAATGAAAATAATTTTACATTTCAAAAATCTGAATTTTATTTCTTTGTATTGCTGTGAATGTAATTCATCATCGTGATGACGTCTTTTTCCTTAATATTTATAAGAAAATCTTTATTAAAAGGGTAAAAATTCTATCATATATTGTCAAAAATATAATGAAGAAAACTAGTCTGTAAATTAATAATATTTTAGGGAAGTACCGGTATTAGTAAATATTTAAAATAAAAGCCGATAATTAAGAAATAAATTCATGTCACTGCACGATAAAATAATTCAAAACTGAATTATTTATTGTGTGCACTCTAAAATAATTTAAAATAGATTTAGCTCATGTATAAATATCTTCGAATAAATTAAAATAAATGGATGTTGTAATTAATATCAAAAACTATATTGGATTGACATTATCTTTATTAAAATAAATATGTTTGTTTAAGAGATACAGGAATAAAGACTTAAACTATAATAATTTCCAAACTAATATCTTTAGAAAATCACGAACAATGAATTAAAGATTAAGCATTGATAGGAATGTACAAAAAAAATTACGTTTTTTTATATCAAATTGTTTCGAAAGTGTATCATTGGTTTATCAGCTTAATAATGCCTCATAAAATATTTAATTGTATATTATAGGCTGACATTCTGCTGGTCCAGTTTTTTTAATATGTTTTTCTTTTAAAGATATAAAAAAGTAATTTTACTGAGATTTTGCAAAAGAATTCGGAATAAATTTTCAATATTGTAAATAAATTGAATACCAGATGATTTTAGGATATGTTAACTATGTATAATTCGAATAACATGCATTTTAAAAACATATTGCATTATATGAAATCTTGCTTTTCATCTGTAAGTGCCTTAATAATAAATAATATATAAATATTCATTTTATTAAAAGATATAATAGACAATATTTCTCTAAAGGCATGAAAAGAAGTTAACAAAATTTTATATCAATTAATTTTTACCGAATGCATTTTCAATCTTGTGATAAATATTTTGGGGACTTTAAAACCCTAAGCACACTTAAATTCGTGAGTAAATATTTATGTCATTTTTATACTTAAAATCATCAAATTTGAAATCAGAAGAAGAAATGTAGTTTCACCTTAAAAAAATCATTAATCTATAACATTTAATGTATATAATTTCAATTAATTTTCTCCAATAACTGAAACCTGTGATGAATTTAGCATAAAATATCCTATTATGAAAGTTTTAATACAAATTAGACAATAATAACCAATAAATAATACTTCATTATTTGACTGTTACCACTAAAATCATTATTATTCCTTAAAATTTGAAAGTTTGAACTAGTTATACTTATTGAAAACATAGATGTATATATTAAAAATATTCGGCTTTATACCATGTATATATTTCTTATATTTAATTAGCATTGAAACTAAAAATATACAGCAAAAAAAGCAACACAAATGCGGTGTTAATAGGAAGGCATATATAAAGAATAAACACGTGTAAGTGCTTTCAAAAATCGATAGCAGTAGACTTTAAAGATATTTCTTTCTTTTTTTTTTAAACTGGATTTTGCTAACTTTAAAAGTAAACTGTATTTTAAAACTTAATACACGTTACGAAAATAAATTTTATTCCTTTAAATAAGAAGAATAATAACTTGAAACTAAAAAAAAATAATTTTGTTTAAGGATTAACTGAGTTTTAAAAATATAGTATATATTGTTTTTGTTTTGGTATTATTTAGTCTTTAGTAGTTTTTATTAGCTGGTGATAAACAATAATTGTCATTTTTTTCGTGTGTACAGATTAGTCTCCCCCATTCCTCTGCACAGATTTTAATTACCTTGGGTATATGTGCAAATGCTTAAAATGTTGAATATCTTTGAATTCAAAATTTTAGAAAAATTCTGCGATATTTTACTCTCTTTTATTTCAAATTATGAAGAAGGAAACGATTATGTGTACAATGTAATAACGGATATATGAAAATGAATCCAAAGCATCTATAAAATTAGTGAAGAAACTTGATCATTTTTCTTCAAAAGATCACTACTTAGTATTTGTGGTAGGTGACAGATTAAGTATATTAATTATGAATAACTCTCTCTATTAAAAGATTCTTGATTTGAATCCTCTTGTATCCAAAAACCTATGCTTTTATCAGCACACAATCCTTCAATGCAATACACTTCTTAAAGTTTCTCTTTTATATTGTTTGTTTAAGATTATAAAAATGATTGCAATATTATATAAAAAATAATGCACCAATAGCATTATATCTTTTTTAAAAGTTTTTTTTAAGAAAAAATTTTAGATAAACATTATGTTATTAAAATGAAAATCTATAAAATTATGGTATTTAAATAAATATATTTTATCATTCATAAGTGTCTACTAAAATTTGCTTTACAATGTCAGAGAATGTTATACTTTATTGAAGTAATATAGAAGGAAAAATCATTAAATTGCGTAACATAAAATGAATGAAAATAATTGTTCATGGCTGAACGCTTCGTTTTTAAATCATTCTATCATTGAAAATAATTCAGATACAATTCAGTAAATTCAGGTATAATTGAAGGTAATAAGTAAATTTTCTGGATGCATAGACTAGATGTTCCAAAATATACACTGCAACGTCCTAAGAAGTCATGACTACTTATTTGATTCGCTATGGTTTTTCCTTGCATTTTTTTTAAAGTGTCATTGTGTATGAATGTATTTTGTAAAACAGAATTATTTTTCAATATTTCATTGGTTAATATAATTATGACTCATTAATATTTAATGAAAAGAGTTATTTATCTACTAAGTACTAAAATTTAAAGTAACTATTTATTTTTAAAGACATCATTTCCATATAACTTTATACTTTAGAATGAAGAAAGTTAGAATTTATTTCCTGTTTTACATGTTGTTTTAAATTAAATTAAATTTTAACTTTTTTAATTTGTTTAATTTCTGTAACTACTTCATAAAACAGTGTTTCCATTTGGATGTAAAATATTTGCTTTACAAATGTGGTCTGAATTTCAGTACATAACGCTGAAACATTAACTCAACTTGAAAACTCAAAGTATAACCAAAGCACTTTTTGAAATTTTTTGATTCTTAAAAGGACAAAGTCTATAGATAATAATGAGATATTTATTTCTGTTCTAATGCACGATTTGTATAAAACTAATGATTGTTTAGAAATTCGATTAAATAAATATTGTATCATATTGAAGTTAATCAATTTATCTGTATTTTTAACGAAAATTAAGAACTTTTTTTTTCCAAAAGAATAGCAATACACATTTAAAACATTGAAAAATTATCTTTCTCTGTGGTTTCTTATTATTTTTCGTTGTATCTTACATTACAAAGGTTCTTCAGAACATCGAAACTTTAAAATCTTTTGTGTGTGAAATGTGTTATATAATCTGAACTTTTTTAAATTGAAACTGCTTAAGTTGTATTAAAAACATACTGTCATACGAAAAATAAAATTATTTATGAGAAAAAAAAATTAAAATTTGTTAAATCAAAATATTTGAATGTGCTTAGTGAACCAATTGCATTGTAGAATAATACCGCATATTCTTGCTTGTTGATGCGAGAATATGGAATAAGCGCGTTTGGTTTGTTTTTAATTTGAATTTTTTGTTATATTACATAATTGTTATAGAACTGGGGTCAGTGAATCAAGAAAAGAATTAAAATCAAACCTCTCGTGTTGTGTGGCTAAAAAAATTAAAAGCTACTATGCTAACCATATTTCACTTTCTGTTTGTTTATTTTTGATTTTCCATTAAACATAGCAAGATCGGTCATTTGACCTGCCATGGAATGTTTACAAACAAGTGTGTATAAAATGTTGCTATGTTTAATTTAAAAAGGAAATGTAGCAAAACAGATGAAAATTTATTTTATAATGAAATATAAGAGGGGAATACAAGCTATTTTATATAGGGGTTCGTTTTCAAAAAGTTTTTATGCTTTTTAAATATGCGCAAGGAACCGTAGAAGCTGTATGATAAAGTTTTCTATTTCAGGGAATTGGTTACAATTTAAGTGTTACAGGAATATTCTGAATAAAGATCAATGTAATATTTGAATCAACATTCCATTTTATAATTATTTTAAGAATGATTATATACATAAATAATGTTGAGTTAACTATAGAGGAATATATAATGAAAGCATACACATTTTCAGAGTTTTTTTTATTATTATAAAATATTAAGTAACTATTAAGAAATCACATTTACCGCGGAATATCAGCCATCTTTAAGTATTTGATTTAAAACATGATAACATTACTTTCTTCGATTCATAAAGTTTTAGTAATTCCATTATAAAGTTTGGCAATAATTTACATGATTTGGAAAAAATTATTATAATATTTTCTTCATTTTTGCTAGTTTTTAAAAACTTTGTCATAAAAAAGGAAGATAAATTATATATGTAATAAACGGGAATTCAATAAATTGAAATTTTGCAGAGCTGAAAAAACTGACGATAAAAATGCTACCAAAAGATATTTGTATCTTTTAAAACAGACTTTATATAATATTATTTAAGAAACTAAAGGATTTCAATTTATATTTCTAGTGACTGCTTAATGAAATAGGGAGTTATTAAAAAAATAGTAGAGTTCGATGCATAAAAGTTTCCTGAAATTACCAAATTAGTTTGTAAAATTCCTTTGCATTTGTAATTCCTTGTAATCTTTTGTAATGGCAATTATTAGTTTTCAAAGAAACCCTCAGCCTAACAGATTGCAATTAAAATGTCTATACTGAATCTCTTAAATAATGAATTGCGATGAAAAACAATTGATAAGGTAGAAGTTGACCGTTAAGTTGGTAAGCTAGAACCCGTTGGCTCAATGTGTCGAGTATAGTGGTTTAAAGATTATAACGACAGTTACCATCACTTGGATGCGTAAACAAGATTGACTCGAGAATGACAATACTTCAAAGCATCGCTGGCTTTAAGTGTTCTGTGACAAGAGAGGTATTTACTAGATGTTTAAAGACCTCTCTACGGTGGAATAATGATATTGAGACAAAGCATGAGTATATGGCTAGTTGAGTAGGACCTTACATCAGAAGAGCAGTGGAATGTTTTCTCCTAATGCAGTTCCGCAGTTGAGCCCATTCATATGAGAGCCATGAATACCTCTCTAAAACAAACTAAAATTGGAGCTGTTTATTTTACAATAACGAAACGAGATTTAACAGAAGAATGATTTTCGACAAGTTTTCCTCTGGAGAGAACCAAGGAGATGCTATCATCTTACAAACGACAGACAAATGGATCGCTTCGTTGGCTCTGACATCCTTGCCTGTGGAGAGATCATGTTTGACAGGCATACACTACTTCATATATTTTCTATTCATACAGAAATAGTTGATGCCTATAAGAATGAGATTCTCGAGTCTTACATGTTATTTTTGAAAATAAATAAGACATTTTATGGATGAAAAGGGCTAATCTCATTACGCTGCGCTTAATAGTGAATATCCTTTTACTACTATAATATCCTCTTACTCCTTGGTGTGAATACCCTCTTACCACTTACTTCTATTATTAATTTTAGTGAATTGTAGAAGTCTCCTAATCTAAGTTTTATTTAGTACTCGTGAGAAAGAACCCCTGCATGGCGACAACCGTATCTCCAGACATACCAGACATAAAAAAGCATGGTTTTGGAAACATGGGAATTATCACCACAATTCTCAATAAATAGTTCTAAGAGTATGAGCACTCACTGTGACACATATACAAAGTGGACATATTTTTTATTAGTTGAAGTAATCAACACAAAAATATAGAATGCTTCATATGGTGCATCTTTTTTTTTCTCCCAATGTTGCTCTCAATTAGATATCACTTACACTAAAATCCAATGCAAACATTATTGTTACAGTTTTTTACTTTACAGCATAAGCATAAACAGAATTTTTATGCATTATGCCATTTTTTTTGTCATTTTTAAGTTTGTAAGCTTAATTTTGGGAACAAGTGTCAAGTCATTTTAAAATAAAGCAAAATTTCTTCAAGGTATTTAAATTTCATACCAGATGATATTAAATATCCATAATAGAACTCGAGAGAAGTTCCTAAATAATTAGACAATTACTAATAAAAATCTAATGTGACACATTTTCAATGCAATAGTTCAAATTTCAATGCGCATTTTATCAACCTTCCTTTTTGTAAGACAGTACTTAAAAAAATGAATAAAGAGTAAACAAAAAAATATTTATAATTTACATCCCATTTTGTATTTAATGACCGAGATCTGAATTCTTTTTAGTTTAGACTCTCTTATTCTGAGCACATTTACGAAAGCAACTATAATTGGCTCAAATGCCTATATAATAGCTTATTTATATTTTTTAATTCAACGTGTACTATTTTCTCCCATTAAAACTGAAATTCTATATCGGTTCTACTCCGACGTTACAACAGCTGTCAATTATCATTAGATTTCCTTAAATTTTATCTTAGCTGTGTTTTTTTATTTTTTATTTATTTACTTTTTTTTATTTTTTATTTATTTATTTTTTTTTTGTTTCTTTATATTTGAAAACGGTGTTGTATCAAAAATGACAAAACGATTGCAAAACAGAGAACTACTCATGTGGGAAATTCGAATTTAGTGTTATTATTTAATTTTGTTTTTATTTTTATGATCGAAAATATTTTTGAAACTTTGAATTATAGCTTATTCAAGAATTATATACATAAGGTATTTATATAATTTGACAGAATTAATCTAAATTTTCGCTTGAATGAAATATAAATAATTTTTAAAAATCAAGATGACAAAAGTCTAAAAAAAATGTATTTTTCCTATATCTTTATATGAAGTTGTTGAAGCTGAACCATTACCCTGTTTATGAATCCATAATTATTTTAATATACATTATATTAATATTGAAAAGATGTCTGTTAGTAGAACGCAGATTCTATGTTAAATATAACTGACACTGCTGTGCATAATTTATTTATAATTTACATTCTCTGCTTCATTAACTTTAACATAAAAATTTCTAGTATTTAAATAATTATAATGAAACCCAGACACAAAAGATTTTCTCTGTTAATAACATAAGTAATCATGGAATTTCGACCAATAACTTGTAACTTCCACTGTCGTTGGAGGTAAACATCGAATAGTAACTTTCTCTTTCACTTGCAAGGTTATCTACTTGAATATTTATAATTGTAAACTTATAAATTTTCGAAAATTTTAGATACTATTACCTTTAATGCGTTAAATAATGCGTAAGTGTATATTTTTTTTTTACAAATTATCGCCACTTTTTGGAGCATATAAAATAATTTTTCTTATTATTAGCAAGGAAATGTGCAATAATATTTCTCGCATAAAAACATTGATAAGATTATGAAAAAGATCATAAAAAAATCAGTTCTCTCTCATTATATTTATTCTCTTAAATGTTATTTTAATTATAAATCTTTTAGAAGTAACAAAATATTGATAATCTATATGAGCAGACAACCTGCTGGATTCCTGCTCAGGTCGTTGGGATCACTTTGAATATACCTCGAAGAGGAGAATAGACAACCACACATTCTTCTATGTCTTTGAAAGAGACAAGGTGGTTGTTTCGATGTATATAGAATAGACCTGTAGAGTAGTACTTTAATTTTTTTAATTCGGATAGTTAGTCCTGATTTCATCTTAATAAATAACTTTAGATTGGCATGCCAATTCTTCGGAACTCAATCCTATAGAGCATGTTTGCTACGTTTTGAAGAGAGCAATAGCAACACATAAACATTCTATTGGAGCTGTTATAGCTTGTCAATGCACCAGCCTATTTCCCTGTATCTAGTCCAGAGTTGGGATTTAGCTTTTAAGTGAAAGTAGGGTGGATGTCTTCGAAATTTAGAAGCAGGATTCAATCCGACTAATTTAATGTGAACCAGCCAGCTTTACTGAACACAACGGATATTTGGTTAAGCAGAGATTCAAACTCACTTCATTCCGATAACGAAGCAACACCCTAATCAACCAGGTTACTACATCCCTACCATCAGAGCTTGTAAAAGCTTTAAATATTTACCCCAGGAAGACATAAACCACTTTTTCAACAAAAGTCACAATATGTGTGTATGCGGTTAATATATCTGTTAGAGTGGAATATATCCGAATTATTAACTTTTGCTTTGATTTTGCAGTTTTTGATACTTTTGAGTCTGATGAGCGTTATGCATGATTATATGTGTGTAGTTGCAAGTTTTTGACAGTCGTATTTTTAAGTATAATATCAACCTATGTTAAACCAAATTTCCTTAAAATTTATCTAATAGTTCTGGAGATAATTGACCAAATCTGAAAAATCTCTTAAATACGAACGCTCTAATGATATATACGTTATAAAATCACAACAACATTTCTCTGCAAGTTTAAAAACTATTATGTATAGGGAAAAATTAAATTTTATTTTATTTGAAGAATAAAAAGATATAAAAATATTCAATAAATAATAAAAATTAAGTTCTGCATCAAATTGAGTTAATCTTTTGCATCGGTTTGAATAGTTTTTATTAAAAATGTATTTTTGTAAACATATATTTCATTACAAATGTATTTTAATCCACTTTTCTGTGATAAATTCACATCATCTCGCATAAACGTAGATTAGATTTTGCAAATTTAATTTTATCGACTAACAAACATGTTTTTTTTAAAGAGATAATGTGCTAATTGAATAGTTATTAAATAAGCAATTATTTTTAGCATTTACTCACTATATTTTCATGGACTGATTTGCATTGCAACTACTATTTATAGATATAATTATTTCTATTCTAATTCATGTATACATGTTAAAAAATATTTAATAAAAAATTGATATATTATGGATCGGACTCAGTCGTTTAAAATAAGTTTATTTTTAAAGCTATCAGTACTACTTTTAAATTTCTTCACTGAAATATAATGATAAAATGAAATATTATGTGAAAAATCCTTTCTTAGTTATCCGAAGAGTTGAGTAGTATTTTAAGGAGTAGAGTTGATTAATTATCACTGGAAATGAAAACTATATGATATATATTATCTATATCAAGTACATAAACTGATATTTTTCTGAATGTTTCAACTTGTGTGCGGTGTAAAGAGAAGAATGCAAAATCAAGTGTCAATTTAGTTACGTGGCTCAAAATTACAAGGTGCTTGGCTTTATTAAGTGATTTCTCAGTCGGCAGGAATGGGCAGCAGAAAACGTATTTGCAAACAAACAAATAACTTGGCGCGGTGAGGCGTGGAAGAAGAAGATCAAGAATCGAATTCGTCACTTGACCTTGGTTCAAAATAACGAGGGGATTCGCTACGTTAAGCGGTTTTTCAATCAGCAAAAATAGGCAGATAGAGAGGAACGTGTAATCAATTAACAAACAAATAACCAAATTTCCTGTTAAATGAAGTTGTTAATTTTTTGTGTTTCAATCAACTACGAGTGTCAGTTGTTAAATCGTTTCGCATTACTTTTTTATGCTGTCAATTTGCGATACAATTTGGATTTTTTTATTATATCCAGTTTTAATTTTCTTCATTAAAGAAGTTTGATCTGATAGATTAATATTTATCAGCATTTTGAGGTATTTTATTTTACATTCCTATAAAAATCAATTTTCTCTTATATATAACTAAACTACAATTATCTAGCTTTAAACAATATGTATAGTGTGACCGCTATACATATTCTTTAAAACTAGATAATTCTTTTCCTTTATGAGTGAGATAGTTTTCGTTGTTTTATATTTATTATTTTAAGTCGGAATGTTTACAAAATTTTATTATTCTGTTGCAAGTAAAAGTTAATACATTTAAATTTTTTAAACTGAAATGTGTTGACTTGTTTTGCTAGACTTTAGTAATATTTTATAAACTTTTTAAAAAATCAAATATTTCCAATGGAAAACCTTAAACAGTTAAAAAAAAATCATTATTAATTATAGAATATAGTGGACAAAATTAAATGAAATAGCTCATGTGTGAATAAAAATGATTTTAACTTTTAAATGAACGCTTTTGTAGCCAAAAGAATGAACATTTAATGCATTTAAAGCTATAGAAATGTGGAATCTTACAGTGTTGGAGGCGGAAGTCATCTGAATAGCAAAAACATCAATCTCATGACCAATACTTTGTGTTCAATCCTTACCTTAAAAATGGGACAGATGCGTGTTCATCACAAATGAGGATTATACACGCTATAATGTACTTTGTCGAAAAAGAAAAATTCATCAAACAATATATAGAAAATGTGTCAAAGAATGAGCATCTCAGAACATTTTCAACAGCCCATCAGACAGCTCAGTACTATATAATACTGTGTGAATCCAGTATTATTCAGCACTATATGATATTAGAAATCCTTCTTAACGCTTATTGAAAAATCCAGTGCAATTCTGGCTTAAGAAATTTGTTCGTCCAGAATTCATTAGTATATGTGCTTATATATACATATGTATATATATATATACTTCCAAGTAATGATGAATGTAAACATTAAATATAAGTATTTATTTTTGAAGCATTTCTTGAACAAAAGTAATAATAATTAAAAAATATCAGTATTGTTGATGAGTTATATTAGCAGTTAATTCTTACCTTGATTTCCTAATTCTTGAAATTTATTCAACTAATAACTTGAAATTTTATCCAAGAAAGTAAGTATAATATTTAACAAAGCTGTAGAGATGCATCTAGTTTCCTTGAAAGATAATGTATTTAAAATGTATTTAAATGTATTTAATTTATTTAAAATGTATTTTTAGCAACTTAGAGAAAATTCAATAAATATTTTTCTAATTATTTCAGAAAATAATTTATCTGTAATATATTCTAATTAGTTACTAAACATTATAGTAAAAAATGACTGATAAATTCGTGCAATAATTAAATTGGAAGTAAAACTGCTTCATTTCAATCAGGATAACTTACTAGATTTTTTAAACTTATTTTAAACCTGAAAAAAGGGGAAAAAAAAAGATCCATGGAATTACTAATTATTTATAGCACAATTATTTATTACAATTATTTATAGAACAAGATTTAGCATTGATTTCGGATTACAATTTTCATACAAAACTGAATCAAAATGTATAACATAAATAAAATTCTAGAAATTTTCTGTTGATTCTTGATAGTCATTCTAATTTTCATATTGGCAAGTTAGAAGCATTTTCGTTAAAATCAAATTTACTGAAATTCATGGTTATATACACATTGTAGTTTACTGATACTTACCAATATCGATGATATAGATATTAAGTTAAATTGAACATCTAATTCCAAGAAAATAAAGGAAAATTTTAAACATTAAATTGTAGAACATCAGAGCCTAATCAATTATAATAAAAAAAAGTTTTTTTTAGGTATTCAGATAAGCTCATTGCTCATCAGTTTGTAATTGAAAAGAAAATGTTAATGTTTTCATAAAATAATTATTGTGTGATAAGAGAGATGGAATATTTGTATTTTTAAATATAGCAAAAATACAATATATGTAAGATTATTAGTCTAATATTAATTAAAATAAAATTGAATGTAGGAAATATGATCATATAGTCTTGACCCGAGGTGGATGCCAAATAGTTATCCCTCTGATCTACGGTTCAGCAATTCATCTATTTTCACATCCCGGGTATAAATGTTTCCATATATTTAGAAACTTCTTTAAACTATGTTTTATTGCCCCCATGAAATAAATGACAAGTGAATCACAAACAAATCTGATCAAACCACATACAAACTTGAAGACATAAAGGCTCCTAAACATTCAGATACATGTGACATTATTATATTTATTTTTTTAAATACAAAAAATAGTTTTTTCAGTTTTATTTTTAGGAT
>JAPDSC010079873.1:212386-257884 GCA_026290005.1 Latrodectus geometricus
CACTAATTAGGACCAAACCCAGCACAATTGACAACAATTGATACTAGTACAAGAACAGAGATGGATATATTGAGAAGCACATTTATTCTTGAGAATGGTCATGTATATGAGGAGTTTAATTCTACTTATTAAGAAATTCTAAATTTGCATAAATTGAAGTATTTTTCTCAGCAAAATTAAGTTGTAACGAGAAACACATAATTTCAAACACGATTTAGTTTAAATATTTAACATGGAGTGGTTGTGTTGATTGCTTTAAACTTCTATATGTGCTCCAGGGTCATTTGATGAGTGAAACATTTGAATATCCTTCTAGATTACCCCTTCTTTTGACTCAACGGGAAATCATTTTTAACACGTTGTGTGTGTGTGACTCATATTTCTTTTTCTTCAAATTAAATCCAAAATTTTCTAATTCGTAAGTTGCCATGACATATTGTTCATGGAAAACCAAATCTTTGAGCATCTGGATAATGTGATACGATTTCCTAGGATTTTTTTGTTTGAGATTTCCTAAAAAATAATTTTACCATGTATTAGTTGTAAGTTTGTAAGGTTTGAGAAGACAGTTCGATGGGGCAAAAGTAAAGCTAATAGGTAAATTTTCGCTACAAGTTAGAAAAATTACAGTTCAGAAGAGAATGAAAACCTATACTAGGCGAGAGCAGGCTAATTGCAACAAAGGCTGTAAGTTTCACACATAGTAATTCCAAATTTCTTCACCTCTTAATCATAGACATGACATGCCATTTTTTTCTTTTTGTTTTGTAAAACGAATAGAAAATATCATGTTTTTATATTTGCCATGTCCATAAGCAATGTATACATGTGGTACTTTTCTTATTTAGCTTTAAACTTTAATTTTTGCACCTGGAAGGCTAGTGAAATAGGAATTAGAAATTGGAGTCTACCAAGACACTTCTAAGGGTTTTTTTTTCCCAATGAATGGTGATTTCAAAATTAAGCAAACAAAATTCTAAACTATTTAACTAAGAAACCAATAATGATCATTTAGACTAGGGGTGTACAATATTTACAGAATAAGGGCCACTTGCAAAAACGATTGAGTGCTCGAAATTTATAAAGTTCAATTTTATCAATCCAAATTTTAATATATGATATAGTATGATGATATTTTAAAAAAAAGATATAGCATATGAGCAATTTCTATTGATAGAAAAAATCTGTGGAATATATGACATTGATAAAATAATACATTAAATTAATAAAATGATCGTGAACAGAAATTTCTTTAAGTGCTAGAAAACTAAAATAGAAACAACATATTGTCATTTTCTTAAGATATTGTAAGGAAAATGTATTGGAATCAATTTCAAATAAATTTTAATTAGTCAATAAATAAATGTCCTAACTTCAAAATAGAAATTAGGGTAAGTAACGAACCTGATTAATGCACAGTAAAAATTGCTCGCATTAATATAGAGAATCTTAAATAAATTAAATAACTCAAACGTTTTTCAAATATAGCAAATAAAACTTATTTTTAATGTCTATGTTTTTTCTTGATGTGAATGAAGTAAAGTTAAACACATTTCTTTAAAATTTTGCTTTAAAACATTTAAATATCTTTTATTTTCCTAGTATTTTCAAAACCATTTTGCTGCGGCTGTGATTAATTTTAAATAATAAATTTGTAAGAAGCCATTTTAAATTATTTCAATATATTATTAACAAATTATAGTTAACAAAGCTATTTTTATTTACTTAGGTAAAAATAATTTCAGAGATTTATTTCTTTGGAAATTAAGTCATCATTAAGTACCTAGAAATTCAAAAATCAGTTTATTATTACCATATTATCATAATAATTCATAAGAAAATAAATGTCCCACACCAGAATTGAATATACCAGTGCAACAGAAATAAAAATATCCTGAATGATAAAATAATTTAGGAAATCCACAAAAAGTATATTTAAAAACATCTTGTTAAAAATTTATAATCTAATTTTATTTTACATGAAATAATTGAATTCTTTATTTAATTAATTTAATAGAGGGTACATTATAGGATTTATTACAGTTTCTTGAAATTTTGAATATTTGAGATTTAGATAGTGATGAAACTTTTACAGATTCTTCATAGATAAATCGAAACACACACATATCATTTTCAAGCAGAAGATAATAATTAATGTTAAAACTGAAACTCTTCCAATTAAACCAACAGCTTTGAATAACATGTTGTATGTGAGTGTGAAGGATGGGTTCGAATTTTTTTAACAATTTTTTTTATACATGGAGTTTAAATATAGTTATTGATATGATAGAGTATATGTGTTAGTCTATCAACTCATTTCCTAACTTTGGTTTATTTAGATTCAAAATAAGAAATGTTTATTATTATAAAAAAAATTAACGTATATTCATATACATAAATTTCAATAAGTCCTGATAAAATGATAGAATTAATTTTTGCATTAAGTATAAAAATTCAGTCGGAAGACTTTTATAAAAAAAATGAAGAATGTCTAAATTTTTTGATCAATGTTTGCATTAAGGAAATTTTCGTAAGTCAATGTGTTCCATTTGGTCATTTTCAGGAGCTTCCTCAACTGGAACAGAAAATGGATTACAAAAATATTTGAATGAAATCTATGAATCATTCTTCATAGAATCCCGCTTATATTTTCTTATATTATTTCTTAATATAAGAAAATGTAAGAGGATAGTTTAGACTAGAGGTGGAAAATCACATTTGAAAGACATATTCTTATTCTAGTTTGTCTTTTTTTAAAGGAATGGAATTCATTCAAATGTTACATCGGAGATACTTTTCGATTCTTTTCCGCGGCTCAACTAATGAAACTCAAAATAATATATGAAATTATTGCATGATACAATATATATGTGATAGCATATACTTAAACTGTGTCTATAGTTCAAGCACAATGAAAACGAATAAAAATAGTAGCATTATTTTAATTAAGCAATCAAAATTTAGTTCTTTTGCATATATTTATTTACAGGGAATTTTCAGTTTTATTTTGAATTATCATTCTGTTAAGAGTTTAATTTTTTAATTTGTTAGTAGCTTTAGGACATGATATCTTGGAATGATTAATTGGAGTAATTTTCAAATTTTTGTAAATAGACAAGATCTTTTATCAGTTAAGATTACGAATTCCAATACAAATTCATCAAAACTATCCAGCTGTGAAGGCTCTTAAAAAAAGTTTGCAAAGTGAGAGTGATAAGAAACTCACTTCAGTAATTCTATTTTTCACCCTCCAAATTTCAAAATAATTGATGTTTGATTTCATGTGTATAAGAATGTTTGTGTGAGTGCACGTGTTTATATATATATATATAGTGTGAGAGGGAGAGAAAGTGATATAGGTAATTAGATACACTGTTATAGTTATGTAAATATATTCCTTGGTAACAAAGTGTAATTGAAAAGAGCTTCCAATGAACATCTTTTAGTCATGGTATGAGAAATAATGAACTTGTTTGTGTGTTTGTGGGTTTTCATCCTTAAAATCTTCTTGCATTGTCTCAGAAATAGACCTATTTCAAATTTCATTTGCAAAGAGGCTACACTTCAGCATGATATTTCTCACATACATTCAAACATTTTTAGAGCTTTACTAAAAATCTTAAGAAACTTTTATTTATACTGTAAATGAAATTGGAGTAAAACTTAAAGTGAGAAATTACATAGAGGTTATTCATAATTAATGCAGGAAAAAGTGCAATATTGATCAACATCTAATAGGGACTCATACATATCTCATATTTCAAAGTATATTACACAAAATATTAAGGAAATTTTTATATTGCATTTCTCTCTAGTTAGTTGATTCAGTAATATAAAAAGGATAGAATAAACTTAATTCTTTCAATGAAGTTCTCATGTATTTTTAATGAATATTCTTCACACAGACATAAAAGTATACTGAATTGTACGCATTGCGAGTGTGCAAGGAAAAACCTTAGTATAAGAAATCTTTATTGACAACTGTGCTGACAAGCGTTTTTCAGATGATAAATCACACTATTATTTATATTTTTTCTGTGTCAATTATTGTTCTAATTATAGATCAATTAGCATTAAAATTTAAATAATTAAATCTTAGTTTCACTATGTTTCATTGAGTTTTTAATATTTTAATTAAAACTAAAAAATAAGTCATTTGAATTTGGAAAATTTAATGGATAACATTAGAAATTCAATATAGTTTAAGGTTCATTTATTGATTCAGTTCATCATAACTTTTAAAACTTTTATAAAATGTTAACATCAGAAATTATTGAATTTGATAACAGTAAAATGAAATTTGATTAAATATTATGTTTTAAAAGGAAAAAATATCATAACTGGTAAAGTGTATTGCCCTAAAATTATTATTCTATATATGTTCATGCCAATAAAAATTCAAAAAGTAAGTAACTGAAATATTTAGAGAAATCTATAATTTGAAGGAATTCCCATATAAAATTTTTAAATAAATTGTTTTCATATCAACTGAAAAACATAAATTTTAAGGATAAAAACATATATCGTAAATAAATCTTCACAATATTTATGCTTAATATTATCTTTTTATGCACATAAGTTATTTTTCAACTTCAATTTATATATTAAAATTTTATATGTATAAAATGCATATAATATTCTAAATTCTTTTGGCTCCATTTAGAGTATTTTTTTTTCTTGGACGAGGCAACAGTATTCTAAGTTGACAAACTTTTTAATGAGCACATTGAAAGAAATTTTAATAAAAAAGTAAATGTTTCATGTTTATAAAAACAGTTTCCTGTTTAATTTTTAAGGAAATACGTTATCTTAATGTACTACATTCATGTGAGTTTTATTTTTATTTTATTTTCTACTATTTTTAAAAGATCTGTGACTTTCAAGATTTGTAAGTATTGGAAATCCACAAAATCTTAAATCTTTAAGAATAAAGAATCTAAAGCTTTGTGAAGCTTATCGGATAAGGATTTGTAAAGATAGAGAATTATAAAAATATACGAAGAATTTGAAGAGGTAAGGAATTGAAAAGGAATAAAAGAATTATAAAAGAACTATGAACAGATAAAAAGAATTATAAACAGATAAAGAATTATATAAATAGATAAAAAGAATCATAGACACACACAGTAAAACACAATCATAGACACACACAATTGTAAAACTCTAAATTGTCTTAATTTCCTGAGTTACATCAAAAGTTTTCAACAGCTTTTGATTTTTGAAAAATACATTTTTAATTTACTTATTTAATTTCAGTATAATTTTGATAGTTAATCTCCATTGAACATTCTAGACTAGCAAAGTCAGAAAGGTTTATCTATGATATTTACGTAGTACTTCAAAAATTTTTATTTTAAGCTGTTGATTCTGGTAGAATTAACTCTTGTGCATAAAATTATATAGTAATACAGCAATAGATCCCTGTGGAATAAACCCTTTTATACAATAGTGATCGTGGACCGACAACAAACATTACCATAGTTTAAACAAAATATAAATTCATAGTATTTCAGAAATTTGAAACAAAAAACCTGTTACAGAGAATAAACTCTGAAATAAAGTCTAAAAGCATAATTTTTTTTTTTTTTTTTTTATTTTATTCTGTAGAACATCTAATTTTTTCTAATACAGATTTATTTTTAATAAATCAGTATTAATGCCTAAAAATGGAAAGCAAATAAATACACAAAGAATGTATAGAAAAAGCAAATACAATTTTAATCAATAAATAAATATAAAGCAATCATACCAGCGCAAAAGCAGCTATTGTGTGAAATGCCTATATAAAGTAAGATGTATTTAATAGATAAAGATAGAACAAAAAGAAACTATATAATTTAATATCAATAAGACAAAATCAAGAAAAATAATGTAATATAATATAAATAGGGAAAAAGCATAGAGACCACGTCTTCATCAGGAGGGAGATAGTCAGCTAGGCAAAACAGACACCCTTTTCTGACTAACACGAAAAACAAAGGTCTAAAATTATTCGTGTTATTTCCCTGAAGAGTGTCTCTATAAGAAGAAAATGCAACTATATAAAAAATTGAAATAAATGGAATCTATTAAATACAGAAAAATATGGTTGCCAAGTAATAAGAAAAAGTTTTTTGCAAGTTAAATCAAGAAGTTAAAGTAGCTTAAAATTTTAAAGTAGATTAAAAATCAAAGAGAATAATCAAAATGAAAGTAGGTGTTTTCGAGATTCTTATAAGAACTTCAATGCTTGGGAGGCCCTTCTGTAGTTATGAAAACTACGTATTACTTCAATCTTATAAACGATTCCCTACTTCCTACATATTGAAATTCTTATAAGAATCCCGAAACACAAGTCAAAAAAGGGTGTCTGTTTTGCATAGCTGACCATCTCCCTCCTAATGAAGACATGGTCTTCATGCTCTTTTCCCTTATTTATATTATACTACATTGTTTTTCTTGATTTTGTGTTATTGATATTAAGTGGTATAATATATATATATATATATATATATATATATATATATATATATATATATATATATATATATATATATATATAGATATATATATATATATATATATATATATATATATATATATATATATATATATATATATATATATATATATATCATAAATCATTACAACAATAAATTATGAGGAAATATTACATAGTACATCTAAGTTTGTGTATGCAACTGTTATTAATTTATATAAATATATGTTCACATTTCTAAATATAAACTTTACTTAAATTCACTCAATTTTAACGAAATTAATACTCACAAATGATTTCTATAATAAATTATTTATGACAAAATATATAACTTCTCTGTAATAAATTTAACATATATAATTTATCATATATATTGTATATTAATGTAATGATGCATTAATTCAGTAATAAAAATGATTTAAAAAATATAATTATTCAGAGAAAAACAGTTGCAAGGTAGTTGAATTTTGGAGGAATGTACGAGTAGAAAAAAAATCTTCAATGATCATTTTGAGTTTGATCTCTTGAAAATATGTTTCTATTTTTTAATCTTTTTATTTCCGTAAAAAACAAAATATTTATTGTTTAAAAATATAATTAAATATAAGATATCTAAGAATTTAATTTGAGAAATGATTTTTTAACCGAGTAAACTTTTGGGTAAATCAGTTCAAATCATATCTAATCGGTAAAATCAAAATGAGAACCAGTGGTAAGTCAGCTCAAATTTATATCATTCATATTTATTATAATTTAAAGCGTTGTGAAGTAATTTATACTGAAAAAGGATAAAAGAAGTGGATGTTTTATTTTGCAGTAGACAAATTTATTGATCGAAAATTTTAAGTGGATTTATTTTCAAGTATTATATAAAAGCATAGAAATCTGATAAGAACATTTTCTTAAATATAAAAATTTAACAGAATAGGCTTACACATGATTTCAACTGTAACTGATATTTTTCAGATTAGCCAGATAACAGAACAGTGTGCATTTAGTATTAAAATACTAATCCAGAACATTTTATTTTCAAACAACTTTTGACCATAGGATATATTGAATTGCAATTTAAATTTTTGTTTTCCAAATTTTATGAGTTTTAAACTTTTTTATTACGTTGGCCGATGGATGACTCCTAGGGTACTTGTCCCGGGTTTGAATCCCAATTCGAGTATTGGTGTACCTTTCTCTCAGTGTTTCATTGTCTTTTCTTCTGTGATGATGAATGCATATAACCCACCTTAAAAATGGGTTTGTGGTTGTGTGCTTCTCGCCTCTGTGACTTGGTTCTCAGGTGCCCAACGGGTAACGATAAATGAATAGCAGTTTTTGGTTTTGTAGTGGTGAAGTGTTAGTAACCCAATATTCACCGTTATAGAAAAAAAACTTTTGCTGCAAGAAATCAAATAATTTTGCAATCTAAAATTACGATTGTTTTTTGAAGATTTACCCAAATAAAATTAAACTGAAGTAATTAAAGCTTATTATGTGCCTTTGAAAAATTAGTTTTTTCAAGATAAATTAATTCTTTGGTTAAAGTAAATTTATTTCTCTAGCTGTAATTACGATCTGTATAAAAAAGGATGTTATAACTTTTAATAAATGTATAAACTTCATATATTTTTTGTGTATTTGAAAACGGTAACGCTAGTATTTATTAATACAAAGATCTTAATTAAGTTATCATTATAAGATAATTTATGCTAGTCTTTCATAATGGAAATTTGCAAAATTATAAGGAAATTATTATTAAAGCATTTCATGTGACACCAGAAACTATATGTTTTGATGAATATATAAACTTAACTAAGCATTTAAGGAAACTTACATACAGGAGACACATCCAACTAAAAAGTTCAACAAAATGTATACAATAAAATTTGAGGTTAAAAATATTCCAGAAGTAAAAAAATTAAGTCTGTAAAGCTGTTTCCTTTATAACTAAATAGAAAAACGAATAAAATTTTATTAAGAATAGTCACAAAACACAAAGGAAAAGAGTAAAAGAAATAAATGCATTTAATCACATATGTTTTACTCAGTAATATGAATAGTTAAGAAAAATAAATCTTATCTCATATATTTAATTAATAATTAATTAAAATTAATTCTTAAATAAGGAAAACGCTTAAAATTATTAGATTTTTCTCTTAAGTTGTATGTATTTGAAATTTGCTTTTATTTCCATAAAGACGATTTACGTGGTACTCTAAACAGCGTCAAAAAAACAGATATGGGTATTGTAGACATTAGCCTCTGAAGGCTGTCGTGCCACTGAGTTTCTTATAAATAGTGTAATATTAATTAGAGAATCATACTGAATTTTCTTTAAAAAAATGCAACCATTTTAATGTAACTATTATTTTTGCTTTTAAAATTTTAGTTTGCGGGCAGAAGAATCAGATTTTATTTTCTATAATTCAACTTATTGTCAATAATATAACTTTCACTGCTGAAAGAAAAATACTGTGAAACTGAATAAGACGTTTCATGCCAGTCGGTTAAATCATATTCGCTTATCTGCCATGCATCTTAAGATTGCTGCTCAAGTAATATACTTCCTCTTTACAATGTATTCCCTTTTCTCTTGAAAAGACATCAAAAAGCATTTATTTGAGCCACGCGTTGCTTACAAGGGCTAGAGTTGGGGGAAAAAACCCATATTACTTTCGAAACAACTGTACTTAAAGTAGAAGTGATGGGAAGACAAGTATACAAAGAACATATCATCTAGTTTAATAGATAAGCCTATAACCTAACCAGACTGATTTCGGCTAAGATTTACTTAGTGCCACTTGATGAAACCCTGCAGGGTTTTCTCTATACTTAACAATGATTAAGTTCGCAGTCAAGTTTCACGGTTTCCTGTCATTAAATAGTTGATGATAAAAAAAATTCAGAATCCCTAGTTGACTCATACTCAAAAGAACAAGCTTCTCAAAGAAACATTCGCCACCCTCATCGTTTTACCACACGTGCAACATAATATTCACTTACGCGTATTTGGAGATGCATTTATTTATTGCTTTTTTCCTCCACAGCGATGAATTCATTAAGTCAAAATCAAGTACTTTTACCGAATGGGAGGAATGTGGGACACCACAATGTAATTTAGTGGGTGTATGTGTCGGTGTTAAAAAGTCATCGGAAGTTGCTTTATCTTCCCCTCACACGTCTATTATTATTTTTTTTAAATGATAACTAGCTTCTGTATAAGCCTCCATAAAATTGGAATAATAAAAATATCTTCACGTCTAGTAATTTTACTTCAAGAAGATAGAACAATTGTTATTTTTAAAGAAAGATTTTTCCTTAATATATTTTCATGTCCTAATATGTAAGCAATGGTGATTTCTCTTCATTTTTTTATGACAATATTTTCACATGTTATATCAAGTTCAAAGAAATTCCCCGTGATAGATCAGATATTACTCTAATAAAGAACAGTGTTTTAATGTGTGATCTAGAGCGAAAATTATTTCACCTTGGTGAAACCCTGCTATTTGTGTGAAATTAACAAACAAAATACGTAATTCCAATTAACAATATTATCATCATAAGATCTGTTTTTAATTATACGGGCATAAGAATTTAAATACTAATTAAGAATTAATATTTTTGAATGTTCCCACGTAAAAGTGAAAAGCGTATTGTAAATGCCATAGGTACAGTGAGCATAATTTTCAAATATTCTAAGCTGTACAAATTTAAGAAAGGATACTAAGGATCTCCGTTATTTTATATTTCACTAATAACGTTGATGATAAATAATATAGTTTATGTCAATGAAGTGCACAAATATTTTAATTTTGATGAATCATAAGTAAAACTAAATATCACTACAAATTCACAATCGATGTGAATATCTGCTTTTAAAAATTAAAAAACATGTTTTTTCTTTTTGGAAAATAATGAAAAATATTGATATCATTAACCATTCGGGAAACTGTTCAATTGGTATTAAAGAAATATATGGAATGGTTAAAACGTGTAGTGTGAATTAAAAAAAGTAGCAAAATACATTTCTTAGATATGTTCTCATTTTCTTGATACGGGGACAGGAAATTAAGATATATATATATTTTTTAAAAATTTAACATACAAATATATGAATTTAAACACATTCATCGTGAACTTCGTGATATCTGATAAAATAATAATTACTGTGAAGGGATTATAAGAAATTTCTTACAAGGATTTTAAAATCTGGTTTTCATAGTGGTTTTCAAGTGAATAGAGAGATACTATACAACAATTATTAAGAGAATCCTAAGCATACTCGCGAGGGGTTTAAATCAGGTAACAACTTCATAAATTGGGAATAAACGAAGATGAGCATAAGATATTGTTGTTATCTTGTAAACATCAAGTCAGGATAATCACTATAAAATAATTAGAAGTACGGTCTCTGTTCTGTATCAAAGATATGCATAAGTATAAGGTAATCAACATGATGCTGGGACACCAAATCTTTCCTTTGTATTTGAAAAACAATAATAATCATGGATTACTTTCAGAAGATACTCTGCGAATCATTTTGAGAGAGAAATTTCGATTCATTGTCAGAAAGTCATTATCCAATTTATGTTGTTCCTAGATCTGTATGAAAAGTTATATGACCATGCTAAAATAGTAATTTTTCTAATATTTATTGTTTTTAATGTTATTTTTATTTCGAAAAATTCCGTAAAAATGTAAAGAATCAAAGCAAACATATAGAAATATTTAAAGATCGTTTAAATAAAATATATCATTTAAAAAAAATACTTTTAATTCTGTTTTAAAAAAATATCATTGATCAAATTTCATAAGCTCTTTAAAAAGGAACAAACTTTATGCAACATAAAATAAATTAACCCTTAGGGTATACATTTTCAATAAAAATGCTTTTATTTGGAGCACATTTGATGTTTTAGGCATGTAAAGGTAGTAGACTTTGTAGGAGAATTCCTTAATTTTTTATCATTTATGATTGTGTGCTCTTACATGATCATGAGAGCTTAAGGTAATTACTAATGTAAAGCAAAATAAATATTTTCGAGAAACTCATGGAATTCTTTGGTACGTTAACTATTGAACTTAAGGGTTAATAAATATAACAATTTTAGGATGATTACAAGAAACTGCAGAGCCTTCATTTAAAAATCTGTTTGTTGGCCTCATAATCTCACTTCAATCTATAAGCATTCATTTATATTACAATATAAAATATTCCAAGATTTTCGCTTCATTACTTTTCAAATGCGCGTTAAATATTTTCTGATTATCCAAGTCCATAACTATTCCTCAAATAATAGCACCTATAAGGAGAAAAATTGTTTTATTGTTTCTTTATTCATTACAATTATATGTCAAGAGGTATATATTAATACCAAACTGTTTTCCACTATTAGTTTAAGTTTTGATCATATAAATGAGAAAAGAATGTAGATTTAATTCTATTTACTCACATCATTCATATTACTGCTGAAGATATTTCCAATATGTGAAATTTATAGTCGCCTAAAAAATAAGCATCTTTTTATGAACATATCATAAACGAACCGTAACAGGTAATAATTAGATACTACTGTGGTATTTGATTAATTGATTCTTAAGAAATGAGCCACCAGTAAAGTAGAGAATTTTTCCACAAAGTAAAATATGCCACTAGTTTATCTCATTGTAAATTAAATTTTATAATATTTAAATTATTCTTGTAATATATCCTAACATAATTTATTGATAATAACCCATTAAAAAGATCTTCTGGGAAAATAAAGCCCATTGAAAATTAAATATAATTTTTTCTTTGAAATTTTATCAGAGGAACTATATATAGATTTAAAATTGTAAAAGTCACGATCTGTATAAATAACACACATAAATATTTTATGCTACTCATTGGTTAATAAAAAAAATAAAAACGAAAAACTAAGTTTATATGAAAAACGGATTAAAATTTCATTTTGAAAGAAGATTTTTCTTTAATAAATTTTCTATAAGCATTATCCGATATTCTTTTTTTCTTAAAAAAAAATATAAAATAAAATAAAATAAAACAAATAAATGGAAATTAACTCAAGAATAAAAATTCTAATTTCACTATTGGCATAAACGAAGGAACTGACAAATCATATATATCCACACGAAATGGAGACTTATCATATTTATTTATTTTTCCTATACCAATTTAAAAGACGTGTTCCCCCGTGCATGACAAATGTTCTTTATTTCAAAATAAGAGAATAAGGGGCTGGTCAATCCTTATGAAATGGGGAACTTAAAAGCAGTATTCATCATTCATCACACACTTTACCCTGAAAATAAACACGTCGTTTGTTTTACGCACTTGATTTTCTCTTGTCTCACCCCCTCAAGATTTTTTTTTCTTTTTTTTTCTAATCTTCTTCGAATACTAGAATTCAGAAAAAGATTTTGACGCATGACAGAATCACAGATCATCAGAACCCCCTCATTAAACTTGCACAGAGAAATTGTGCAAAAAATCGTTCGAAGGGTGGAGACAAGGGAGCAACGGAGATTGAAAAATAGGCCGAGATCTGGCGCCATATGTCTGACAATCTGCTTTTGGATAGTCTTGTTAGCGAGCGCGAGATGGCATTAGTGTCGCAAGCCAAGCGTGACTGCTGCCATCGCCAGAAGACTAAATAATTGTTCATCATCGGGTTTGGCTGGATGGTTAGCGCGATGGCAAAGGCCACGCCCCCTGGCTTAACAACCGTCGTTAAAAGTGGTTTAGACTATGGTACTTGAAGTAAATTTTGGGGTATATTAATTTTTTCTTTTGTATTATAAATCTCTAAAAACAATTATTACTTTTCCAAGAAATATTTTGGCTTTTATATTTGAGCATATGAACGTATCTTTTTTAATTTTATTGAAAAGACATTTTCTTCGAATTCTTTAATGTATTTAGATAGGAGAAAGGAATTTATAACTTTGCAATGTTCTCATATATAAGTAAGCAGGAGTAAAAAAATTTAAAGTCTAATAAAACTTCTAAATTCAAAAAAATTTCAATTCGAAACTCGTTTTCTCTTATAGAAGTAATTTTAAAAAAATGACTCGGAGAAATTTGAAATGATTGAAGTAGAAATGCTATCACGCGCATAACAAACCAACGACTTTTAATGCCGTACTATTTTCACTTGGTAAAAAGAGTTATTTTTGAAGTAGTTCACATTTTAAGCCATCACAGATTTCAATTTTCTACTTACTCTTAAGTTTGATTCTGCATTAATTAAGTGAGAGTTCTAAATATACTGTGGAAAAGTTATAATTTCTTACGAACATGTTTAATAAAAATAGTTTATATCCTTTTGTTCTTTTAGCCAGACAAATTTCTTAGAAGTATAATTTTGATATACTCGTTTCTTAATTAAAATAAGATAACTAATTTTAATGTGCACTATTGTTTTATTTGGTTTTTTAAGCCTTGTTATCCAGAATTTTATACCGGGTGGTTCGGCCAAAATAATAATATAAGTACAATAAGCATGAGAAATTAAATGTAAATACTTTAGAAAAATAAACGTACAGGGGAAAATGATTATTAGGAATAAAAAAATTTGGAATTTAAATTAACTACTGTGTACACAGATTTTTAAAAAAATTACAAAAATAAATATCTTTAAAAAGGATATGCTTTTATTAAAAAATCTAATTAAAGATAAGGAACTGGAGAAAATAATGGATAATTTTCTTGAACATAATATAAAATTTAGCAAATGAATAATCATGTTCTAACTTATTTTTATTTTATAAAAATAATTGATAAATAAATGTTAGTATATTCGAGAATTTGGAATTTTATATTAGAAGTATATATTAATTAAATGGCTACTATCTCTAAGTTTACAAATGCTTAACGAATGATTTGTTTGATATTTATAAGTACAATGAGTTAAGCTATATTTATCATTAATCTGAATGAATAAAATAATCTCATAAAATAATCTAATAAAATAATCTCACATCAGTAAAAGAGTCAGCGGCATCACTCTCCTTTTGTTGTTTGACATAACAAATCAATGTCTCCAAGCTGTTGGTTGCCGAACTGGCAGATGAATGGCATCGCTCTTGTTCGACAGTTCGTAGTTCAATTCCCACCTTGGGTGTTGATATTTGTAGTAGTTCAGAATCTACTTTAAACTGCAAGACCAGATACAATTATCTTATGTGTGCAAAATAACCATTCAGTGATAAACAAACAAACCAAACAAAATTGTTTCTTGATATACTACCACGGATTATCCATTCCTACCCAAAAATAACAACAAACCCAAGATATATCAATCATACGTCTTTCTCTTAATGAGGTTTCATTCTGAAGTTCATTTCTAACAAGATAATGTGAAGCTGGCAATTGACTAGAAAGCACTTTGACTTCTATTTAGGATGTTTAAATCATACCTCTGGCTTGGACGCTTATAGTTGTTTGGAATTCACTTTAAATTGTAGATCCCGGTCAAATTATTTCTTTTGCACAAATATTACTGTAGAGAGACAAACAAGGTAAGTGAAATCTAACAAGATAATATTTAAATTTATGTTGACCACATTTTTTTGTCACAGTATTGTTAAAAGACTAACTCAACTCGTGATATCCTCCTATTTATCCGACCGTGTTCATGTCTGAAGCGTTGTTATTTACCAAAGACGAATACGTAGTACTATCATTGATATGATACACAAAGTTAAATGCGTCGAAGGGTGGAAATGTCGCATGGCAAGGCGTGAAAGGTATCTACATCACTCATTAATTATGGTCATATAAAGTGGCATCACCTTTAGATTCTTATATCACACCTTATTTTTGTAATATTCACTAACATCTGTATAGATGCCTGGTTGGGCATCGTTCTCATGACTGGAAGGTTATAAGTTTTATATTTGACACAGCCGGAAAACTATGGTGTTCATTAAAGATGAATTGGGCACGTAAAATAGTCGTGGATGCAAGGTTCTTCCAATGATGCAGCGTGGCGTGGAGAGAAGGGTGCCAAATAAGGCGTCGACGTCGTCACTCTATCATGATTCACTTTGTCACTTAACCGTGACGAGGAGCTTGGCTGTGTTTAGCAGAGTTTCAATCAGCAGAAAAAAGCACCTGGAAATCTATTGTAAACAAACAAACAATTATAGTTCATGACATACAATCATAGTCTTACCCTGTTCAATACATGATTTATAATCAATTCTTTATAAGAATTTCGGTTATATGCACCTTTAATTCTAGAATAAAATCATCCGCATTTTAATGGAGTACCTTAGAAAAAGCCACTTACATTCGACTTTTCAGGATATTCTCTAGAGACTGCGTAAATATTTTGTGTTAGGAATTGAGATCTCATAGTCTAGATGAAAAAGCTGTACCTAAGTTCATATAATAAATTTAGATGAATTTAAATTTTGAAGTTTAGGGCAAAGAACAAGTATCAAAAGTATAAGCATGAAACACAATTAAAATTTCTGCATTCTAATAAAATATTTAAAATAAATATGAATTTCATACTTATGTATTTTATTTTTGATGGAAAATGAATATATATATTATTTTGCAATAAAGTGTATGGAAAAACGTTTCCAGCAATATTAATAAAATCTACGACAAATTATGTAGCAGATTTTATCCGTAATGATAAATCCTATACGAAAGCTCTAACAACTGCCAATTTTGAAGATTTATATTTAATAATTCATATTTTATTAGTGTATTAAATATAAGTTTGAAGGTATATATATATATATATATATATATATATATATATATATGTGTGTGTGTGTGTGTGTGTGTGTGTGTGTGTGTTTGTATAAAAAAAATCCAGACTTTATTAAATGCTTAAAAAATATTTTCCATTTTATACTGTTTAAACCCAAACATTTGAAAGCAAGAATGCGTGAATAGTTATTTAACGAAATTATTTTTATAGATTTTGTTAAACTTCTTATGACAATAAAAAGAGACAGATATTATGCAAATACTTGTGATAAAAACTAAGTCCTTCTGTGATAACTTAACAGATATAATATTCCTGAAAAAAACTAATTTAGTTGGTACAATAGTGATCGAGTGCTTAAAACTTTCATTCAAATAGAGCTGCATATATGTACAATATTATTTTAATGCTTTATTATAAAAAGCTTTTAAATAATAATAATTGATATAATCTCATTCACACTTCTGAAGTGATTTGAATTATAAAATTGTGAATTGAATTATAAAAAGTAATTTTGTGGAAACATTTCCATAGTTAAAATACTATACTTTTGTAATTTAGAGATTAATATATGCTTTAGGGGATAAGTTATCAGAAGTAAAAGAGTTTTATCTTTGTCAAATGTCATCTGAGTACTTTCATTCATTTATAATAAGTGTTATTAGTTCACTTGCTGTGTTGTCTTTATATTTGTTTTTAAATTTTAAATCAGGCTAAAATCGGACAAATAAAGTGGGCTTTTTTTTTTTTTTTTTTTTTTGAGAACTTTCTAACAATATAAAAATTTTATACGATAAAATGATTGATTTGGATATTTACCTAGATAAATAAAATATTTAAACTTGTTAATCAAATTTGAAATGCTGATAATTTTAAATTATACCCTGAAAATACTTTAAAAAAGATAATTTTTCATTACACACACACACACACACACACACACACACACACACACACATATATATATATATATATATCGGCATTTTCTAGAATGCGTGGTACAATATTTATTTCATATTTAGTATTGATACTCATGTGACTTGCTATTAAAAATATTTTGTGATTTAGATTCAATTAATTTTTCACTCTATAGTGCCTTACTCATACATAGAAACTAGAGAAGATACATATTTTTAAAAATTACTGATATTAAAGTCAAATTCATAATTTTTGACCAGCTATGGTAACTTTCCTGGCTTTTTTATTATTAATCAATACTGTTTGTTGTTATTTCTTAGGTCCTAGTTTAGCCTCAATGATATGAGGGGGAGTTCAAAGTGACACATATAAAGCAAAATGTTTAAAATAATCGAGAGAGTATAGTGTCAGATTTACAAATTTTGATGTTTCTAACAAAAACAGTTATTTTGTTCCAAATTTAGTCCCCACTGATTTTAAAACGAAATTATCTAAAAAAAGGAATATTTGTCACCGTTTTGATTGTTAGAGGAGGGGTGAGACATGCGCACACTCCAAGCCGATAACATTTAAATGCATGTTTAGTCAAATAAAAATATTTAATAACCTAATAAAGTAATAACACTAATAACATAATAACCTAATAACACCCCTAATAAAGAAGATAAGTATTTAAAAATAGCCAAAAATACATATTAATTTCACACCTAAACATTTTACTGTAACTGAAATGAAGACTTCTAATATAGTTTTAATCTATGTTCAGTCTCCAACTTTTGCTTTATAGTCAATCTGTAATATATATTTTATAGTTCTTAATTTATACATCTTTATTACTCATAATTTTACCAGTCATATATAATATTATATTTCAATAACAATGTATTTCATTTTTAAAGTAGTTTTAATACTTTATTTTGAAAGCATATCAAAAATTACTTTACTTGTAAATTTGAGCTTCATTTGTCAGTTAAAGTTATTAATATACTTGAACAATTTTTGGTGTAACACAGTTATCAATTTTTTTTGATGGTTCTTATCGTATTCAAATCAGGGATGGTCATGTGGATATTAATCACAGCACTGCATTTTTGATATACATTCTAAAATTTTTTTAAGTTTCCCTGTAAATATTTTAATTAGTAGTCTATAAGGCAACTTTAGCACACTTAAATCAGTAATTCGAATTTGCCTGTGTAGATCATATTAAATTGACATTAATTGGTTATACTACTTTGGTGAAAGATATATCCTAAAATATATCTTGAGGCATTGCCTCATAATTTTGTGTCATGGAAATCTAACAGTGTTGATTCTTGAACATGGATTGCCTAACATTAGTCACACCAGCACTGAATATTCTTCGACATATCAGCCGAACAATGAGCTCTCTAGCCTTCGGCTCAACACTTCAAGAATTTAACTCCACCTTAAGGTTAGATGCTTATAATCATTCGGAATCAAATTAGAACTCAAAGTATGGGTTTAATTAGTTGTCACGCACGAAAAATAATTGTTGAATGACAAACAATCCAATCTTCTAAATGTCAATATTTGGAGAAGTCAGAGTCATGCTGGCTACCTTCTGGAGACATGGAGCTCTTTCTAACTGTGGGCTATTATATTTTTAATTATTAACTGAATTTTTCAATATCCCAAAGAGAGCAGATTTGAAGTTAAAAGGAAAATTGAAATAAACGAGATACATATTTGTTGCTTTCTATGAGAATATTTTGTTGTATACGAAATAATCTATAAAAGTAATCTTATTTCCTGATAGATTTCAAATGAGTATCTCCGATTTTTTCAAATTTATGAAAGGTAATCACATTTTTTTACTTGAAATAATTATTTTTTCAACAAAATTTTATTCTTGTAATAAGGCCATAAAATTTAAAATGCAGAAAAATATTATAATTTATATAATTGAAGTTAGCTTAAAATTAAGCAATAAAAATTCATTTTAAATACTGCTAAATATTTTAGATTTTCAAAAAGAGTATTTTAATATTTGGAGAATGTTCTTGTGGAAGATAAGTACATCTTGTTGCAAGTATAAAAAATTTTGCATTAAAATAAAACTATTCGCTACACATGAAATAATGAAGTGCTCATAGTTACAAATTATATATCATACAAATAAACGCAAACACAAAATATTTGAATAATAACAACCAACAGAAAGTTTGGAATGCAGTAAGAAATATATCACAATCTTTATTCTTCTTAAATCTTTTTCACGCCCTATTGCTCAAGCTTATCTTATTGGAACGTTGCATTTTAGATATTTAATGTTTACTAACAGCACATTTAATGTTTACTTATCTTATTTAGCCTTTATATTTCATCAATAATGAAATAAAAGTAAATTTATTTTTAGTAATTTGTTTATATGTATTTTAATGTGTCTCGCCAATAAAGATTCTGTGTAAAAACTACCTAATGATGACTAAGCTCTGGAGATTTTAAAATGACTTTTTTTTATAAAAAAAAATAAATATCTCAATTTTTTTATTCATTTGATAAAAATTTACTGGACTTATGGAAGATACATTGGGCTTCAGCTGAAAAAAAGACAGTCTGGTCGATTCGATTGTGTTTCGAAACTAAACAGTTGTGTTGATGAAGTTTAGGAGCAATAACTAGTCGCGTGTTAATGTTCTTTGTAGGTTGAAAGAATTTTGGCAAGTATAGTTTGAATATTATGAAGCTGTCATTGGGTTTCGTGTCTTCAAATTTTCAGAAATATTTTGAGTGAAAAGCAATAAGTAAAACAAAAAGAGTTCGCTAGATCTAAAAACAACTTTGCTTATCTAATGTACACAGTTTTCTAATTGTAACTATAATAATTTAATAAAGGAAAATAACATTTCACTACTAAATGTTCAAATTTTTTACTCTTTTCGAATAATAAATTTTCATGGGTTACTATAACCTAATTAATAATATCCTCGCTCCCATGACCATAAAACTGTGGATTCGATACCGGTTTTGATTAAGACATCTGGCTAATAGGATATACACACACTAAAATTACCAAGAAGTTTTAAGATGGTACTAGCTCCTATCTAGTATCGATCTCCTCTCTTGAATATAAATCAAAATTATTAATCATTATTTTAAAATACAACTTAAAATATATTCAAGACTGTCTCTAATGGCTCATGGTTTATATTTAGTGTTCTGTAAATATTAAGATACAAATGCCCTATCTAACATATTGCATTTGATTGAATAATATGTATATTAGCGAATTAGGACATACATCTATTAGTATGGCATAGAAGTTTGAAACAAATGATACCAATATCATATCTTGTTCGTGATTCCAGATTGCTTGTCACTACTTTCGAGTCAAATTTACAAACAGATATCTTTATACAATGTGAAAATTTTGTATCTTACATAAAATAAATTATATTTTTGTATTATAAACTTATAACACCTATCTTCTCATTTTTAGTTAAAAATGCTTTCATGTTAGTATAGCAGCTAAGTTTAAGTTGTATACATAAATATTATAAGATATGAAATATATTGAAGTATTATCATATATTTGAATAAAAATGAGACGCACATATCTATGTAAGTGCTAATTGATTTCCCCATCCTAATTTAAAAACAAATTTAACCATTTTATTTACGTTTAACTGAAAATCAGCCATGCATATAATGGTGTTCGTTTTGCTTTCCAATTCGATAAACCTAAGGTGGAGCATGTTAGAGCATTTTCTCCATGTGTTTCCTTAGAATTTAATTCCCGATCCCCAAAAATAACCCACTGTGCAGAAGATGTATAAATTAGTGCTCATGTATAAATTTGTGACTTCAAATTTGGGAATAGTCTGAAACGTTCTTTTCCTATCAAAAAAAAAAAAAAAAAAAAAAAAAAAAAAACGCACACATGCTTAAAAATGGAAAAAAGATATTAAAGCTGCTGATTATATGCTTTGAGAGGAAAAGTGAATTGGAATATATTTAAAACAAATTTAAACTGTCAAAAATGAATTAAAAAGGAAATATATATAGTTTTCAATAAGTAAAACGTATTAGCTATTACATTAAACATATATATATATATATATATATATATATATATATATATATAAGATTAAAACTGTGGGATTTTTCATAAAATGTATTTCCTATATGAGTTCCCATGATATTATATAATGAAGGATACATGAAGGGCATTCATGTATCTGTAATAATGATAATAAATAATAATAATAATTAGTAATTATATATATAATTTACAAATCAAGTATGTGAAATTACTTCTTTTTATTTCATAGCTTTTTTGACTTTTTGCTTTTTCAATCTAACTATATTTACAATCTAATTTTATACAAGTATACTTTATTTTTTAAATTACTAACAGTTTCTTATATTTTCAAAATTTTATTTTGTTTTGAAAAAATATTTATTAAGATAATTCTTTATCACCGAATTTATTTGTGTCATTTGGAATTCTCAATAATTATTAAGGGTTAAAATACAGTATTTTCGAAATTACACAATGAATAGTCAAACAAATAATTGTCTAGAAACAGCAATGTATAAATGGTCAAATAATACAACTGTATTTTTTTTAAAAAAAGTAATGCAAGCCTTCCCGATTTAATTCTAAAATGATGTTTAAAAATGGAATTTTTAATTTTCTAAGCGATTTTGAGAATATGCTTATGAAAAGTTATACGCCCGTAACAATAATATGAATTCACTTTAAGTGTCATATTTATAACAATTTAAAATAGAATTTATAATTGGCATATCATTTCAGACAAAAATACAAATGTTGTTCTTTTTCAATTGCTCACTATATAGGCATTTACAGTAACCTAAAAATATTGTTTACCTTATCAAATTATTATTTGAATATACCTCATAAGATTACAATATATTTTTTATAAATGTTCTAAAATTAAAATATTAATCAAGGTATATCGCAATTATTTAGATAATTAAAGTGGCCATCGCTCAGAAATTCTTTAAATTCATATGCTTTTTAGCACATAAATTTAGAGAATTTTCTTTTATTAAGATTCTGGTTATTTCAAAGAAAATACTTACATTTTGATTTCAAAGAAGCTATTGATTCTATATTTAAAAAAAAGTTCTTTAAAAAGGACTTAAATAATAATTACATTCATGTGAACATAAATACAATTAAATGTATAAAAATAAAGTTGAATAAAAGAGAGAAATTTTTACATTTGTATTACATTTTACCAATAAAAAAATATATATTTTGTTATTTGACTATGACACATTTTAAAATTATAATTCAGTTTACAGCCATGAAATATTTCCCTAAACTCATGAATATCGATAAATTTAAAAATGAATGTTTTTGATTAATGAATAAAAAGAAAGTTAATTGTGAGTTTTTATAGTAAGACCAAAAGCGCGTTAAATCATTGGCAATGCTACAAGCATTTACATTTTGTATTGCTTTTATGATTCACAATACAAGTGTAAAATGCACTATATTGCTGACAACTTTTACATGCTTAGTAGTGTACTGTTACTTAATGGAATTTAGGATGATAGTGATGATCCCTGGCATGTATGGATAACAATTGTGAGTGACTGTTGGATCGTTTACCAGTGGGGATCGTTGAATAGCTTACCATTTGTAAACCAGTAGGAAATAGTTGCTGAACAAGTTTGCTGGATTACTTAACTTTCTTTGAGAGGCCCCCCGCATCCTTTCATTACATGTGAATAATAGAAAGAGATTTTCTATCCTACCATGCCAGCTGGGAGATTATTGAACAAAAACTCAACGTGCGTCTTACGGTGCAGTCGTTTCTGATTGATTTTCTCAGAACATGATGTTTAAATAAGATTTAATTTCTTAGGAGAGTAGAGTTACATGCTGAAGGTTTTAAGCAATTTACTGGTAAAGATTTAAGAGCAAAATTATATGTCATAGCACTTTAATTTTGCCTCGATTGTAACTTGTGTTATAAAAGTGCTTAAAGCGAAATTCATACCCTATGACTGTTTGCCAGAACAATTTAAAAAAAAATTAAATGTCTACTTTTTATTTACAACGTATAAAAATAAGTAGAATAACTTAGTGTTGAATTTCTGACATCCCAAGCAGTATAATGAAATATAATAAAGTACATATAAAGAAACTGAATAGTTAAGAAAAATTAAATATGAAAATTTTATTTAGAATTAAATAATACACACATAGTAAAGAAACTAATTAAATGGGAATGAAAATGCAAATTGAATAGTGCTCCATTCTTTTATAGATATTTTAATGTAGGAGATATATAATTCTCGAGAAATATAAAATCAGTTTTGCAGTTGTTTGAAAATATTTTATTCATCAACATTTTTAACCCCATAAAATTTAGAAAGTAGTTGTGAAAGTTTCAAAACCATTTAAGGTCCTTCAGTTCCATTCAAAACTATCTTAAGGTCCATTAGGCTCTTACTATTCATCTCCCAGTGCGGAATATGCATGATAGAAATGATAATAACTTGATGAAGTTTAACATCAACTTAAATAAAACTAAAAATATCTTCTGAAGAAAAAGTGAAAACTATGAATTCTATCCCTTATTCAGTCAAAGATCATAGTGTAGAAAGAAAAAGATTATGTCGACAAAGCTTCTGCTGACATGAAATGGGAAAATTTGGAGAAGTTATCACTCTGAGGTTGTCTTTGCTATTTGACTAAGATGTAATATTTAGAGGTATTGTTTCCCTGCAATCTAAAAACATTTCTTAACCATCATTGAAATTTTCTTAAATTCTTTTTAGGTACTATAGATTTCGAATTCTGCCTTAAGCAGAAGTTCTTAATTTACTTGAACTTACATAAAAAGAGTTACATTGTTAATTGGCAAAAATACCTTATAAAATTATATAATTTTTTATTAAACCACTTAATCATTTGTATTTATTTAATTATCACATATATGATAAAATATTCACGTGTGATTTGATTGAATAGTTTATTATACAAATCAAATATACCTCAGTACCATTTTGAAATGCATAATGTGAGATTTTTAAAATGTTACATATTTTAAATTCTAAAATAAAAAAGTATGTATTTTACTTGTGTAAGTTTATAAAATTTTATGTAAAGGTAGTATTGTGAACCTAGTATGAATGTAAAAATGAAAGCTTGTAAAATGGTACAATTATTAAAAATATAAAATTATAAATATTTTACAATGATTATTTCATGTATCCGTTATATAGATAAAATATCTTTTTTATTCATCAAAATCATTTATTTAAAAACTGAATTGTGTTCAGATGAAAATAAAAAATAAAAGACTTTTGTCTTATCTAAAGAAATATATTTAAAATTCTTGTAAGATTAATATTATTCAATATTTGATGAACAATAAAGTTATTTTCAACAAAATAGGAATATATTAATCACAATTTGAAAGATACATTCAAAGTACTTTTAATTTTAAGTCATTAATGTATTGTTTATAAGACGTCGTAAATCTATAGCCTCAAAAATATCTTAAACGTCAATTTTAATGTTATTCCTAACTGAAATTTTTGAGTTTTTTTCAATAAAACTATGTCATTTTAAAATAATAAACTGTTGACTATCATTCATAATGTGTTAAGCATTTAAACGAACTGCAAATAGTAACCCGTCAGATTTGTGCTTTCTTCGAAACTTGATGTGGAGCCGTAATTTGATTCAAATGTTTTCATGAATAAATAATTATTAAACTATGTGTGTCAGTATAAATGAGAGTTCAAAATTTTGATCAGAGAGAAATAGTAGTAATTGAAATGCAAAGAAAGGAGAAGCAAAGAAACAAAATCAATTTCATATCGATTCAAAAATGGTGCGAAAACCAGATTTACCAGTACAACTAGTTGTGGCTAAATCATTAATAGCAATTCAGCACAAAAGTTATAGATTACATATAAAATAAAACATAATGTAAGAAAATATCTGAAAGAACTTCAAAATATTGTCTAAGCTTTCGTAACTCCTCTGTCGCGCGGTTTTTAATTATAAAATCATTTATGATGATGATAAATGCTTTTTCATTATAAGGGTGTTAAAAAATTCAAAGTCCACTCATAAGTCATTTAAAATCAGCAAAGTTTAAATCCAAAAACAATGTAGTTTAAATTCGTTAGTTTAAGTTATCATATGTAAGATTTATAAATGGGTTTTTTTTTTCTAATATATTAATGGTTTGGTTTGATTGCTTTAAATATGGTTCCATGAAATTAATTCTGAAATTAAAATTATTATTATTATTTAATAAGTAATTTTAATTTTATTAAATAAGTAATTTTAAGATATTTTAATATAAAAAATATAATCGTGAAGCATTTCTTCATACAATTTTCATAAAACACAAATCTAATTCTTGAAGTACTTTTTTCTTGATGATTCTAGTTCTTTCACTTTTGTTACTTTTGCTTCAAAATAAAATTCCTTTTGATCAAAATTGTATCTCATAAAGTTTATTAGGACGAGAATAACTACATTAAAAAATTTTAAAGATGAGCTTCCATACCAAAGTACAAAGAAGATTCATAAAAAGTAGAGGTTTTCTTAAGCCAAGAAATATCTTTAACTTATCACAGATAATCTTTAACTATCTTGCTTCTATCTTACAGATATCTTGCTATATATCATTTATGTTATATATTATCTTGTTATATACATATATTGTAAAATAAGAATTGAATGCTCTGCCATGAGGGTAAAACATGAAATTACAAGATTTCTTGAAAACATCGTTGATCTGTTGAAATTCTGTCTCAAAACTACTGATGACCGACTGTCATGTGTAATGGTTTTCCACACCGTAACACCAGAAGTATAATCTGCATGTTTTAATATAAAATAAACTGGATTTTTCTATCCTGAACACTAACCAATGCGACAGAATACTTGATTCTGATTACCTTGGGTTTCTAAAGAGAATCTAGATTTATTCTTAAAAACGGTTCCATTTTCAGTAAATACAAATCTGTATCTTCCGACACCGTGACAGTGCTACGCGGTCAAAATGAGCATTTGTAACAGTCTCCATGAAGACATACCTCCTTCAGATAGTAGTGTGAACAATACCTGGAGTGAAATAATGTTTCCTTTCAAAGATAATACTTATGATTTGTTGATGTCTATAGGGGTATCTTTAAGTTGTTAGAGCTTGTCAGTAGATTAAGTGGTAATCAGTTGATCTATTCAGGTCACTTAGAATCAATATGTCGCATATATGAGCCTTCATGTACTCACTGCACCCTAAAACTTCTTACAGCTTGATTCCAAAAGCCAAGTTGGTAAGTAATGCGTCGATAACTTACAGCTGTTTCTTTTAATCCAAAGACGTAGCCTCCCTCAAATTCCGTCATAAGCGTAAAAAGTCCTACGTGCCTTAAGAGCTCGTCAAGACTTAGCAACTTTTCACTCAGCAAAATCAATGCTCTAATAAAATCAGTCTCACTTTATTTACCGATAGTGATTTAACATCCACATTTTCTGGTGGCAGGAATATTTGCATGATTCTTTTGTCATACTATTAGTTGCTTATTTTTATTTGATATTACTGCCCACCAAGTTTCATAATGACTTGTTTATGTTTCATAGGGTGCAGTTTTTTTATTTTTTAATTAGAGTGTCGTAGTAAGAATAGTTAAAAGTTAATAAATAAATATAATTAAAAGTTTATGGGTTCATTATTTACCCAGTTGAAGACTTTTCTGCTTACAGGATACATAGGCCGTTAACTAAATGTGAGTTGCATTATGTATCATGTTTAAAAGGCGGCAAACTCATGAAAATGAAGTTTATTCTATAACGAAAATGCAATTTATCAACTGTAAAAGCATTCTGATAAATTTTCTATCATGTCCCTCTTACATAAAAAAACGAAAGTTTCCCACAGTTCAAAGCGGAAATCACGTATTATTTATAGAAGCAAGTTTTCTTAAATCTCATATTATTTTCCAATCATTTTAGAAATCAGCATATCTTTCAACAATTATAATTATAGGCTATCGATGAAAATGTCTGATTCTTATTGAGAGCTAGAATCGAAGGGTTCTTGACTATTTTGTTATAACGAAATGGGGACAAAAATGTACTACTTTTAAGAGAAACAATTGGTAAGAAATCTTTTGTTCTCTATAACACAAGGCTACTTAGAAATTTATCTCACTTAAAAAGTATCTACAGTTCAAAATCAAATTTAATTCAATCTTATTGCTGCTTTGATTTCAGACACATTAATTTCAATGTTTCTTCTGAAGCAGCTAAATTATCAATTTAGTTTGGTCATTACTTTGCGGTTAGTCTTACACGCAATAGCTAATTGAACCCAGATCTACAATTTAAAGTGTACAACAAATATCTAGGCCAGAAGTGGTTTTCGAAGTCAAATTGTTGAATTTAAGGCTAGAGCAAGCGAAATTATCGAAGAATGTGTAAAAATTGTTTAATTAATCACAAATTTCATATAAACATATGGTCTTTTTGTCCATCTTTGTTTCTTAATAAAACCACATTTATTAGTCTCTTTCAATTTTTACTTATTTGCCAAATTAAGTTCGAATTTACTAATCAACATGTTTCCAATTTCATATTGAAATACTAATAGAATACTAGTATATCCAAATTTATTTATTGAGCAGTTTTATGAAGTGAATATGCAGATTCAACAGCTATGATACTATGTCCTTGCAACGTCTAAGTTTATTCATTTTTAAGGAAACTGTCTTACGAGTTTCTGACAAATATCTGGAATTTAAAGCAATTTTTATTAAATATATTTTTTCCAGTGGTGGGGCACTGGGTGGCTGGGCCCATCACCCACAAGGCCAGAAATTGCTACTCATTTTAGAGTTACCCGGTCTGTGAACCAAGTCACGGAGAGACAAGTAGCATTGCGCACGTCATACCACCACAAACCCGTTTATAAGGTGGGCCACATTCATCCATCATCTCAGAAGAAGAAAGGACAAAGATACCCAGAGAGAGAAAGGAAACGTCCATGCCCAAACCGGGATTCAAACCCGGAACCAAAATCCCGAGAGTTTTTGGCCGTAGCACAGGAATGAATTCGAATTTACCTTGCTTATCGACACAATGAATGATTTAAAGATACCAATCCATCGCTTTACCAAGGAATCATTTTATTTTATTTTATCCCTAAATTTTAGTTAGAATTTCTAGTAAAATACATCTCTAATGTAAAACTAGCTGCCATAAACCATGTCTATGAACTAAAAACTGACAATTTTGCTATTTGATATGGTTTCCTAATTAAGGTTTTTTGTGGAGTTTGAGAAAACAAGATAAAATACTTTTTGATATATTACAAACGTAATTATGAAAATTGAAAATAAATTAAAATGACAACAAAAATATTATACATTGGTGTACAAAACTTAAGAAACAATTGTATTTTGCTATAACTCCACAAGAAATCATCTGAGAGGCATGAAATGCAAAAATGAGAGACAACATTTTGTACTTAAACTAGAAGGAAAGCATAATTGCCCAAAAAGGAATACAATGCCCATACTATATGAAATCAAACATAAACATGCTTTATTGAACTCATAGTATTGTTACAGATGGTTGTCTGTCTAAGAACCGCAAGCAGATGTTCCTTAGAATGTGGTATTCCCTCCCTTTATTGTTCACTCTTCACACTGACATTCTATCCTCAACACAGCTCTTCTGATACAGTATATCAGTTCTTGTATCAGTCTAACAGGTTAAGAGTACTCATTTCTCAAGAAGGATCTGTTTCAGCTGTTGGGTGCGGTTGTTCTCCGGAGGATGTAATCAAGCCACAAGACATGTCCCCCAAAGCATATCACACATGTTCTAAGGGATATATAAATCAGGGAAGTATGCTGTCCATTCCATTTTTTGGCAAGTGATATCTTTGCTTTGCAGTAGTTGTTAAATAGCAGGAGTCCGATGTGGCTGTGCATTGTCCTCCATAAAAATGAAGTCTGCTCCAACAACACCTCGGAACAGATACATGAGTACATGAGGAAGGATTATTTTCTTATAATAACGATCTCCGCTTACAGAATTTCTGTCGAAATCGTGGAGCTTAGTCCACCTGTTTATCGTTCCTACCGAGATAACAACATCAGGACCACAGTAATGGTCTCTTTCCGTGATATTACTGGGATGAAACACAGTGTTTCGACCTCTCTCCAAATCAATTGGGTTTAAGAATAGCTTGTGGCAGTGAAACGACTTTCATGTATAAATAGGACATGGCTCCATTGATGAAATGCCCAGTTTTTGTTCACCTTTCACTATTCTAAGCGGTTGTACCGACGGCCGTTTTCAAATGAATTCAGTGTTTCAGGACGGCAGGTGAATAGGCTACCTTTGTAAAGGTGCCTTAACACTTTAATGCGAGATACTTGTCACCTCGTTACTGTAAATAGTTGCTGATCAATGGCACTTGCACACTGGTTTCTGTATTTTTCGCCTGCAAGACTATGTATCAATCATCCACTGCTGTTTTTTTCCCGGGGTGAAAATCACCAATCTTTCTAACAGCTGTTCCTATGGTGTTTTTAAAGTTTCCGAAACGGGTGAAACAACACTTGTTAATTCCGAGCTCTTTAGCTACACTAGTCATACCGCACTCCTCCTCCAGCCTTCTGATTATTCTTTTACATGCTAGGTCATCCAGATAATTTCGTCTAGCCATATTTTATGAAAGAACTCACTTGCACAAGCACGTTAAAGTGGAATCCAAATTATTAAAAACATCCAAACCCAATGGTGGGGTTCGAACCCCAAACTGTTGAATCGAAGGCCAAAGCGGGAACCCTTCTCCAAATACGCCAACTTGGCTTCTTTGAATTAGAATTTGTTTAAATTAACTATGGGATTTATGCTCTCCCCTCACACGCAGACAATATGTTAATCTTATTTAAAATTTCAATAATATTTTTTAAAAAACTCTCATTTAGTATTATCAAATGGATAAAAAGTTCACTCTTAGATAAAGAAATTTAATTTCCAGACTTTAAAAACGATTTCAAAGATAATTTTCATCAACGTTATTTCCAAAACGACCGACATTCCTGTTACACCTATTGCCATACTGAAAATTATCAAACGGAATAAGACCCAGAGATATCTATACACTGTCTGAAAAAGTTATTGAACTATGAATTTCTGCTAACTCCTTTCGAACCTTAATTTCCAAATAAAACTTCGAAAAAATGAAATTTTCAAAAAAAAAATTTCTTTTTTTTTTTTTCTTTTTTTTTTTTTCTTTTTTTTTCTTTTTTTCTTTTTTTTTTTGCATTTCTTTGAGATTAAAAATTGAAGCTTCGTTTTGTCGCTCAACATTACTTTTTGCACACACTGGCTAAATTACACTAGGATTTACAGTTCAAAGTGACTTCTTAATCACTACAAACATTCAATCCTAGGATGGGATTCAAACCCATGAACAGTTGAACTGAAGTCAAGAGTGATAATCATTCGGTTACCAGTTTGGAGATAAAAAAATTAAATTTGGATACCAAATCTAAAGTTTTGGAATGCCGAAACGTAGTTAACGGAAAATATTTTTTGTTAAATGATATAATTTACCTAAAAAATTTCTGAAATACTTAACCTCTAATAAATTTACGTCTTAAAAATGTATGAAATAGTTTTCGTTTCTCCCTTGAGCAATTTTCCGAATTCATGAAAACTAAAATGATGAAATAGGAATTTCATAAAAGAATGAAATTATCTCATTTTTGATATAACACTTATTTACTTATTACCTCTAGCTTAGACTTGAGATTTATACTTAGATTTAAGTACTAAAGCTTCACATAGTTTGAGTTTCCATAATATAAGCTATTTTTTTTATTTATTACAAAGAAAAATTCTACATTATCTGAACTTAAAAGATGGTATTAGTTGCTTTAATTAAGAAATATCGCAGAAGCTTAGATTTTGTAATTTCAGTTCTTAATAGTTCCCCCTTCCTTAATATCTGTGATGTTTACAAAAACATTACTTATATGCCTCACATTTCCCTTCACCATTTTCTGCTCACGAAACTGTTAAGAACTAAAAACAATATCTAAAATAAAGTCATAATGAAGTGATGAGGCCGATTTTACAAGCATATTCTCTTTTCCAAACTTATACACTACACAACAGATTAAAAGTTCCTACTCTCGGCTTTTTAAACTTGCACAAGCATGGAGTTGAAGATTGATAACACTAGAAGATGAGATTGATCTCTTTTTTGACGAGGTTTGTATTTTTCTAAGCTGCAAAAGTTAAGAAATTATATCAAATTTGTTGTCATACTATTAAGAAAACAATACAGAAACAAATGTATAACTATTAGTTTCTTTGCATTACCACCAAGCATTGGAATATTGTTTTGGTAAATATTGCAATCCTTCTAATCACGATAAAAAATTGTTTTCGCATATTCTTTAGAAAACCTTCACGTTAGTATTGCCACTGAAGTGAACTATTAATGCATGAATCAACAGAAACTTAATGGATACTACGGATGATTTGGTAATTCTCGTCACATATTCAAGTTGAAAAGGATTGAGATATTGATTAGGCCTGAAATTGATATCCCCAAGGTTCTGTTTTTATATATTAATCATCAATTTAATTCACTTAACTAATCGTCTTACACCAGTAACAATTAACATTTGTTGACAGACTTTTAATCTTCAGTTCTAAACAAAATTCAGTGAGTTCTATTCATAAAGCATCCAAATAAAATGCGTTTTCTTCTATGAATAAAATGCATACCAATATATCGTTAAACTTTAATTTTTTTTTTAAATGTGCTTTATTTTATAGTATTAATGTTCTAATGATAAGTCAATTAGTATTCCATTTTAAAATTCAATATTTTTTGGATTCAAAATTTAGAGCAAATCTAGCTATTTATACTCTACTTTTTTATAATGAGGAATAATATATGTTAAGTTATTATTACCATAAGTAAATTAAGGTGTCTTGTATATTCTAAGGATTACATTTAAATTACTTAATATCACAATTAAATTTAAGATTGACAATTAATTAATATCGCATTTATTTAATGTCTAATCAAACATTATACAATTTAGAATAAAAAATATATGAATACTTATATATACCTATGAATTTCTGTGAATCAAATCAAAACTCATGATTTGTGATCTAACATCTGTACACCTTTATACGACCTATCATATCTTTTTGCGTATTTCAATATCGTATTTATGTGAATTCCTATTATTGATTACAAGAAAACTGTTCATTCAAAATATAATTTCATGTATGTTTATAATTAACATTAACAAAAAAATAATAATTAGAGATTTTATTGACCATAAATTCATTACCTTTTTACAAAAACTTTATACCACCTTTATAATAACTTAAATTTAAGAAAATATAATTAAGCAGTTAACAAAATTAAAACCTACTGCAATAGTTTCCTTATGTGCAAACGTATACTTCTCTTCATAAAGGTTTATAACATCAGAATAAAAAATGTAATAGTGAAAATTATTTTACCCTTATACTGAAATGGTTCATTCACTAAAACGAAAATTTTCGGTCTTCCATTTTACCAAATTTCGAGTAAAATTCAAATTTGTGTGTAAAAAAAGTGTCCTTTTTTTCTGGACTATTTAAAATAATTCAATTACTATCTCGTAAATATAAATATTTTTGTGAAATATATATATATATATATATATATATATATATATATATATATATATACAAAGAGAGAAAGAAGATATTAAGACATTTGAAAGAAAATATGCATGATTTCATATTTGCTCAATTTAAAATGTTAAAGTGCATAAACGAATGGAAGAACTATAAAGTAACGGAATTTTTAATGTAAAATTAATATAAATTTACATTTATATATTGTATTCTCTAAACATCTAAAATGTCATCCCGTTTGAAAATTTATTTTCTTCAACTCTTAGAAATGAAAGCGTAATAGGATTTTGTTAACTTTTTAATGAAAAATTATAATTAAAATAATACTTTAAACATACTATAATAATATAAATTTTTAATAACATTTAAACAATTAAAAAAATTCTTGTATATTTTCATATATAAAAAAATTTTCCATAAAAGTAGGTTTTCAATGGAATTAAATATTTTCACAATAGTAGGTATTTATTGTTTCTTTTGCAATTGTAAGAATCATATTAAATATATTAAATCTAAATTATAAATTTAAGATCCTGGCTTTCATTCCAACAAAACGTATGTTCCATTTTAATCTCAAGCATAATTTAATTTGGTTGTCACTTTACATTTACTTTTTACATCTTGAGTTTAAATTCAACTCGGATCTATAGTTTGAAAAATATATTCTGTACTTTTGGAAATATCCTCGCTCCCGATGGGAGATTCGAACCCAAAAGCTGTTAAATTAAATGCCAAAACGTTAAGCATTCAGTTGTCAATTCGGCTATCTCAGGAACGAATGTTCATAATGATTTCGAATACACATTAAACTATAGGTTCCGGTAAAAATAACTTGTGCACAAAGTAACCGTGAATTACCAACCAAAATCAACCATTAATTTCATAACCTGGGATATTATGATCCTTTTGCTTTATTTTATTTTTTTAACACACAATGAACAAAATTTAAATTATTAAATCATAGCAGTTTCCATTTACTTTTACGATTCAATTTTTTTGCTACATTTTGTGAAAATAATTTTAAGGTTTAATATTTTATGCTTATTATTTTTATGAGTTCATCTTCTTTCTTAGTAGTTTGTTATGTTCCGTGAAATACGTAAATGTTTCGGAATCAACTGTTTAATCGAAACTTTCGGAAATGGATCACGATTTGTTTTTCAAGCTAAATTTTCACACTGTATTGTAAAATTTTCAACTGATTCAAAGTAACAAAAATGTCTCTAATCCTCTTAAATGAAAAATTTACATTCTTTTGTATATTTAGATTAATTTTTCATAGTATTTTGTTTACATATTTATAAAGTGTTACTATGATCGTTAACTAAAAATTTTGAAAGCACTTGCCATAGATTTTAATATTGTATAACAACAGCAGAAATATTTGATATCTCTCAACACTGTTTTCGAAAATAATTAAAAAATTTTATTTTAATTATTTTAAGCTACTTGAAGATAGTTTTTTTCCGTTAAGAGAAATATCCCACATTTTTCAGTTTTTAAAAAATAATAGATTAAGCGATTTATAGCCCTCAGAATTTATTGATTTTGATGCTAAAACTGAAGTCGAGCATTTTTTAATGAAGTGAGCGTTAGGAAATTTAAAAAAGAGAAATGTTAAAAAAATAAATCCGGTAATTTTGTTATGAACTGTTATCTATATCTGTTTTTAAATTATGAATACAGTCACGAATATTAATAACGTTGCTGTGGAAATCTATTGGAGATTTTAATTTTGTTATCATTAACAAACAACATTTTACTCAAAGTAAAATATGTGTCACTCTTTTGAAAATGCGATCCCCTTATTGCTCAAAAATATAATACATGGCAAACTGTAAAAATGGAAATTAAGTCAATTTATTGCAACAGTGACCTGTTGGGTTTAAAGTGTCACATATGAAACACTTTATATCTTTTGATGCAATGTAAAACACAAATATGTACTGCTTATGGATGTAAGAACCTCGGTTGCTAATTGTCTAGACTTACCGATGCTTAAGCGTATAACGAGGAAAATATATATCTTAAATGACAAAAATTGGTTTCTACACAAACGAGGTTAGAAAGCATATGTTACTAATGCACACATTCAATCTAGCTATTTTCAAATGTTATTAGTACTAATGAGTTGTTAATATGTGGTTAAATCATTTGTTTTCCTTTATGCAGCTGGCTTAGAAATTTTGCAATCCCGACTGCATGTAATAAATGTTTGATACGGAAGTTATGATTCATTTAATTTTTATTTATACGAATATAATGAAGGAATAACGTGATTTGGCTTCAGTAATTATGTTATCAAATTTATTTCTTATAAAGGAAATTTAATAATTAAAAATTTATTTTAAAAATTTATTAAAAATTTATTTTAAAAATGTATTAAAAATTTATTTTTATTTAATTATATTACAAATTCATTATATTACTTTTCCTAAAGTAAAACGATTTTAAAAACAAAAATATGAAAATTAATCATGAAAATTGGTACCAGAATATAATATAAAAGTGTAGTATGCTGCAATAGTGTAAAGTGATTATTACAACTCCCATATTTTTTGATTACTGGAGTTAAAATGCACTTCCAAAATTAATACTGTTTTTACGATTAAATAAATAAATCAAGGGTAACGAATGCTTCCAATTTTTAGCACTTAATCAAAATATCATTTTCGAATTTCACATAAATTCGAATATTGCTAATATAAGATGGAGTATTGATGATTTATTTTGATGAAACATTTGTGTTACTCTTATCATTAGGTCCTGAACATTTAAAATTGTTTCAATGGAAAATTTATTAATCGTCAGTGTCAGTATAGAACATATAGTGTTATAATCCAATATAGAAAGAGTGCCCGATGAAAATGTTGACAGAGAAAAATATAAGATTAAAATAAAAGAACGAAGATCAATTTGTTTATCATTTTACAATAATTTTTTGCACACAAGGATTAATTCAACTATTCCCTACTACTTAAGTTTGGTTCCGAGTCACTACAAACATAATTACTTAAGATGGCAGTCAAACCCTTAAGTTTTTGAACACAGTTTTACGAGGGAAATTATGAAAGCAATTTCTGGGAATACAAAATCAAATAATGAATCAAACACGCTAAGTACATACATGTGTACAGTTCCGAATTATCCTTAATGGATTAATTAGAAACCCACAAAATCAAACGCGAAAGGAAAAATATCACACACATGGTCAAGCATTGTATGCAAATTACAGGATGAAACTTTATGAGCCGAACATACGCCACAATGACGACAGAGGGGTATGTATGGACATGAGGCGAAGAAAGAAACGTGCTCACAACCAGTCCTCACGGCGCTCAATGCTACGACCGCGTAAGTATGACACACCGAACGCCCATGGATGAAGTTTTACGTGATAAGATTATCAGCCGCCAGGAATGCAGGCGTACGTAGGTGCTGAGGAACTCAGAATAGCTCAGTGTCATCACTTAGCTGTGTGTAACTATTTCAAGATGAGAGAAATTTTAGTAGATTTTACCGTGCAGGTCACCTACGAGTGACAATGTCGGATAACGACAAATAAAAAGCAGTAACCGGAAAAAAAAATCAGACGGACCACAGAAGCAGTCATGTCACATCAGCTGTCATCAACCATGGGTATGACCGTTTCAACACAAACTGTGTACATACGTTTGGGACAATATGATGTATATGCCCGTAGGGCCTGCCAGATGTATTTCACTCATGGAAACTAACTGTCTTAAGAGGTTAGCCTAGAGTAGAGAACATGCATTGTTGACGCCGTCACAGTGGGCTTGTGTTAAGTTTCCCGATGAGTCGAGTTTTAGCTTCAATCTGATTCACTTTGGAGATTCATATGAAGAAAGCCAGGTACTCATTATCACCAAGACAACAACATTGAACATCACGTTACGGTTGTGCAGGAGTGCTCGTTTGGGGATGCATTATACTGTGTTCTAGAACAGAGCTGCATGTTCAAATGGAGGACATGACAGGCCAAATTTATAGGGACATCATTCTGGAACAATATGTCCTCTTATTTAGGAGTGCCGTGGGCGCTGAATATATATTTATGGATGATAACGCCTGTCCTCTCTCTCACCATTCGAATACCGTCAACGACTGCTTTCAATTGGAAGATATCATCCGTATGGAATGGCCAGCATTCTCATTTCATAGTATTCTCACCCTATAGACCTAAATGTGGGGGATGCTTGGAATCACAGCCCGTCTGCAACCTTTTAAATCTGTACCGGACTTTCAGAGAGCATAATTTGCTTAGTGGTGTTCTCTGGCCCAAGTGCAGCTCGATAATGTGATTCTCCTCATCCCTTGGTGTTGTACAAAATGTATTTCTTCATATGGGAGACATACATGTATTAACCATCATATTAACAATCTACTGTTCAGTTGTTGTGCGGACGATATGCGGTGTAAGTGTTCTAGAGAGCTATAATCTTAGTTTGTACGCCTGGCATCATACATACTATATCTCTTTTGTTCTTTCTTATTTGTTTAATATATGGTCTTTATGAATAAATCACGTTTGTTTTGCTTCTGCACCTTTAGATGCCAGCATTCATTGCCCATAAAGAAGTACAGTATATTAGTTCCTAAATATGATAAATGCTTTATGTAATACAAAAACATACACAATAACTTTTTAAAATCCCTTATATTACAGTAATGAATATCAATTCAGTGCAATTTGAAGTAAAAGATAGTTAAAAATTTAGAAAGAAGAATCATTGCTACTCTTATTTTAAGCACTTTTGACCTTTCATAAAATATGATGGATGTTCAGTCAAGGTACAGGATGGCTATATATTTGCCATTCATGTTAACAAACTTAAGTTTATTGATGATAAGATGAATGCGCATATATATATCTTTGCTGTTTAAAAAAAACTGAAATGTTATTACATGAAGTGTAGTTAAACGTTTTCATAAAGGTAAATGACCCCTATTCATTACCAAATGATCTAAAATATCTTCAGACTTTTTCAAAGAATGGTTTGTTTAATACTAAAAGAAAGATAGATCACTTACCACATTGACCTTACTTGAACCAACACTAAGTTATCAGTTCCCAAAGAAAAACGTTATTCACCTGATTAAGTAATTAAAGAGTGCGATGATGTAGAACGAAACAAGATGTTGGCAGAAGCAACTAAAAACTCACCAGTTCAATGGCGAAGTCTCCATGAGAAATAATCAAAGCGAAAGATAGACAAGTAATGTACAAAATTTGCTTTACACTTTTAAAACTTGGAGCATGTGATTTCGATTTGGTTATCCTCAAAAGTCAGTTTTTACACACAAGGACTGATTAGACCGAAATCAACACTTTGCAGTGGGTTCCGAACCGCTACACCAATCTAAGCCTGAAGCTGGAATTGTTGAAGCGAAGGCTAGAACTGTTGAACCGAAGGCCAAAGCGTTAATTATTCCTCTGAACTATGTTAATATGTATTTGAAAACTGAATAAAAAATAGCATAAACAATTTTTGTACTAAAATCAACTGCTTTAATTTTTAATTTCCTGCCAAATTATATTTAATTTTATTTAAAATATTTATTCACTAAATAAATATTTTTGCTGTTTTCTATATCATTTATTAAGAACAAAAATATAAAAATGACACAATATGTTTACTTTTGTGATAAAATGTAAATTTTAAGGGCATTTAAAACTCTTATTGAAATTATTTTTTGTATGAAATTTGACTGTAGAGCAACGAACAAGCCAAAACAAAATTAATAATACCTAACAGCAAATCATTAAGATATGATATTTAATAAAGAAAATTACATTAATTTTTATTATTGAGTTGTGTAGGAAAGTCTCTTCTAAAACAATAAACGTAAGCTAATAAATAATTTTTTTCGATTTTTCATACTTTTAAAATTATATTCAATTAACTAAAATTGTCAATTTTAATAACTTAAATTCTATAAGCAAACAATTTCAGTACTTTCATTTTTATGACTTTTGCACAAAGCTATTGGAGGAACAATTTAGGCTCAATCTGAAGAATAGATTCTTATGAAATATACATCAAGAAGATTCAGTATTTATAAATTGCGGAAAAAATAAATGTGTAATTTATAATACCAAATTTTTCAAGTAAAATGGAAGCAAGGAATTGTAATTTCAATCCGAAAAAATATGGCATAAAAAATTCAAAAAATGTTTTTTTTTCCACTGCTTGAAATTATCTTTTAATATTATAATAAATTTATTTGGTGTAAGCAATAAAAATTATTTTAATTTGAAATTTTCTTTACCATTTTTATTCAAAATATGCATGTCAATTGTAAATACTTAAGCAATTTATGCTCATGCTTTAAAATAAATTTGCTGTTACAAGCAGGAATACTAAGAAAATTTTTTTATAGTTTTATGTATAACATTTTACTATTGAATTCAAAATATTGTAGTAAAGAAGACAGCATAACTAATTTTATAAACTAATATCTTATTTCAAAATAAGATTTTCAATATAGAAGTCATAAATCTTTCCATTACTGTATTCTCAAGTATTCATGGATTGTTTAAAAACATGTTTTTTTAATTCTTATTATTTAGAATTTGAAACTAATGTAATGTCTTTTTTAAACCGTTCATATTTATTTTAAAGTTTTTTAATTGTTTGGATCTCATTTGTTTTGATTTGACCATAACAATATTTTTTAAAGTTTAGCTTTATACTTATTTATTATATATAAAAAGTTTTAGTACGTTGTAAGAAGAGAAAAAAAAAGAAAGAAAAAAACATTATTCGCCGAAATGATTAAAAAATATTTTAAAATAGAAATGCTCACATATTAATTAAATTTTTAGAATTTGTTAGGTGTTGAAAACTTTAAAATTATAATGATTAATAAAACATAATGTATTTATTTCTATATACATATGTAATCAATTCCTTTCATAGAAAGATCATTGGCTCAAAAAGATCATTCCAATAATTTGTTGCACATGAACAAGTTTTAACTTTCAAATGGGAATTCTCAATTTTCGAATTGAAGAAATTCATAAACTATAAAATAATATGAGTAAATAATTAATCTACTAAAATGTTAATTGTGTAAATGTTTTTATCATAAAAAGATCCATTGCAACACATGTCGATTGGTGACCAAATTAAAATATTATAGGATTTGCAAATATTATTATAAAGTAATCTCAATTGAATCTTGATTTCCGAAGATTATTCGAAAATAATTTTTGCAAAGATTTGTAATGATTTTTTTTTTTGACAGTTAAATTTATTCAATCAATCTTGAAGTCATTTTATTACTATTCCTTTTAAATATTTTTTCTATTTAATTAAGAATGGAAATATTAAAACATAAAGAATGTGTTAGATTCCAAATATGAAACACTTACTAACCCCCCTCTACTTAGAATTCGTTAAAGACTTTCATTCATTTGTATGATATATTTTTCTTTAATCACACAAGAATAATTTCGTTTCAAATATCGAGCTTGGCATTCGGCCCAAAAAATCGTGCAGAGTTGTTATCCCCGTCTTAAGCTGTACCACCAATTCATTAGTGTCATTAGATTCAACAGCATGTCTGCATTATTTAAACAGGTTGTAGGCAATCAGACGTTATATAATTAGGTAATTTAAGTCAATGTCTATTGACTGAAGAAGTTGCCTTCACAAAATTATGTTTGAAGAACTACGACTACTCAAACTCCTTCGTCGGCTATTGGAATGATTTCATTATAATACTTTATGTCTCTTGTCTGTTTTTAAACGTGTTTCCTGATCATCATGCGAATTAAATTGTTAATTAATATAACATTTATAACTTCAAATAATCGAATGATTAATTAATGATTATTTATTATTAACATTTTATATTGTTTTTCAAATAAATCCAAAATTAATGATTTATTTTAAGGAATTTAATCTAATTATCAAATATTTTTAATTCATTATATTTAATTTTTAAACAATAGATACGAAAGTCACGCAAACATATTCAACTCTAAAACTAATTTCAAGAAGTTACAAAATAAAAGTTTAATTTTGTTTTTATTTTAATAATCTATGCAGTATAATTCTCTTGTAATTATTGGATTAACAAAGACACGAAAAATAAAGAAACAGTTTAATGCTTATATCTAAAATAAATTTTGAAACATTTAATATCTCACAGATGATGTACATATATTCTTGTACATTGACAAAACTCTTAAAAATATCTTTACTGTTAAATCCCGATGTGAAAAGAATTATTATGACATGAAATTTACAAGTTCTTCACTAATTAAAAATAAACAAGCATTTGCTAATGTATTATAATAAACTATTTTTATTTTTGTTTTTTTTATCAATTTCACCCCATAAAGTTTGTAGCACAAGTTATTAAGATATGCTTAATAACTTCTATGTGTGTAACTTTATTAAAAACATTTTTCATATTTTTTTAAAAACTTTTTGACCTATTTTAAAATTTTATGAACATTTTTCTGAGAAGATTGAAAGATATATGTACCTCAATTTCCGGTAGAAGCGAGTTTCATTTTTTGCTATGATGCTTTTTTCTGATGGAACACTTACGTGCATTTGAAAAAATATTCTGTTGTGGTTTGCAATGTGGGTAAAAAATATTGTCAATACTGCGCGAAATCTATTCTTTTAGTTGATAACATTTTGTAGAATTTGCATGTTGTGCAGTTTGCTCTGTAGTTAGTTTTTCAGCAAATAAATATTTGAAAATTTCTTGTCTTTAATTTAATATTATTTAGTTTGAATATTCTTTGAAACACAGTATAGTACAATACACATGGAACTTCTTTTAATGAGTAAGTATTAGTACATTCGAATTCATATGGTAAATAGATTTTCAACGTTTTTCACCCATAATTTACTCTGACTTCCAAAAGTTAAAGAACAACATATTTTTTAAAGCTCACCAATAAAAAATGACACTAACAATGAAATTTATAGTTTATATAAATGATTAAAACAGACTTGTAATTTATAAATGAAAATTCTTGCAAAAACACTAGCTATCGCGTTTTTTATAGAAAGTAACAGGTATATATTAGAGGAAATATACAAAAATCAGGCTTCTGCAATTACATATGATTCTTTCTTGATTTTCAACTTTTGTTAGCAGATTCGTTGGAAATAATCTGTGGTGTCTTCCAGTGTCTGAAAAGCTGTTTGCCCGACTCGTTATGTTGGCGGGTTAGATGGATGGAAATGGGGATGGCACAGGCTGATGCTGTTGACGCCTTAATGTGTTTCACAGGGTGGTCCACCGTCTCTAGAATCAATGTCAAACTGAAGCTTTTGTGTCCAGAAAATATGTTCCAGGCTTACTATGAAATACAACACCTGCAAAAGGCCATTCTATAGTTTTTTCAGCCCAAAAGAGAAAAAACATTTCTGTGCCGCAACTTGTTGCAGACTACTCCATATCATCAGAGAAAAGAATATCAACTAGTAAGATGCGAAGGCGTCTTCACCATGCAGTTCTTTACGCAAAGCAATCAGTTTTGCGTGTTCCCTCACCGGAAGACAGAAATGGGTCCGCTTATCTTGGACAAGAGAATAAGTTTCCTGAACCAGTCAGAGATCAGCTTCTGTACTTTTTACAAGCGAGTCCAAATTCACAAGGGGAGCTATTCAAGGTGTGTGCTGATCTGGGATCGAACAAAGCACCAGATATCATCCATCCAACACTGGGGAAAGTCACCGTTACCACAATAGTGGAATAATTATTAGAGCAGGTATCTCACTCAGTAGTCACACTGAGCTGTATGTGTTCCAGGGAGGAACTGTGACTGATGTGAAAAATTGGGATGAGATCCTTCATCCACATGTCCGCCTATATGCCGGTGCAATTGATAATGATTTCATTCTGATGGACGATAGAGTATGACCTCATCTGTAGCTGTTGAGGAATATCTTGAGAGTCTTGATTTTGGTGCGAATGGAATCTGAATTTGTCTGTGGAACTATCTTGGTAGACAGCTTGCTGCTTTAAGTCTTCCTCCAAGGTCTGTAGCAGAGCTGTAAAACATCTTACTCTGTTTCCGGTCCAGGCTTCCCATTTCGGTAACAGGCAGTTTAATTTACAATGCACAAGTGCATTCAAGATAAGAGTGGGTACATCTATAATTAAAGCTCCTTTTAATTATGTTTCCCTCATAAAATTGTGATTATTCTTTTAACCGAGAACGGACTTTTCCAGCGAAATTATTTTTTTGTTGTGAATCATTTATGCATCCTTCTATGTTGCAGTCAATACGTACTTGTATTGTGCTCATCATCCAAATATGGTGTATCTACAGTCATTAATTTGCAAATTACGTCCAAAAAACCAGTTGTTTGTTAATTTTTGGAGGCAGTGCATTTTTTATTCGTTTTCTCTCCATACATTTTTCTTAGTTTATAAACTATAACACTTCAGAATGATAAATTGCGAAAAGCATTGCCATGAACATCATAGTTGCAAAATGTTGACTTATGTTTTACATATGGTATATAAGTAAAGCAAATGCATAAAAAAACATAAATCAAAAATTAATTTATGAGGGAAATATGGAGAAAATGTACTTGTGAACACAAAATCATATATGCCTACTTCTATCATAACAAAAACATCATTATATATCAAAAACATAATTTAAAGTTAAAAGGAATTAATTACATTGTCTCACAGAATGGTGATTTAGCTAAATTTCATACATAAGGTTCCACATAAAAATTTAAAAAATAAACAAAATATATTCCTTTATATTTTAATAGATCGAGTTTTAGATGAGACATTTTCTTATGGTTTATGCAAATTACGTTTCCCCCCCCCCCTCATATCTAAATTTTTAAGTATAAAAAAATATAAAATTGTTTTAAATAATTTTTTCATATAAAATTAATATCAAGTTGTACTTTGATGTTAATTTCATTTTTGGAAACATGTACATTGTAGGCTTTCAATTTTATTTCAATTACCTTAATTTTATATTGCCCTTTTTTCAATGTTCTAAAATAATATTAAATATTTTAATTTGCAAAGAAATTTTCTTGTGAACTCTGAATTCAATCAATTTATCTCGATACTTGAAATTGTATTGTTTACTACATTTTTCTTTACTTTTCTTCATCTACATCATACATCTTTTACTTTCAAATTTTCTAGAAATTTCCGTCCAAAAGTTATCTTATTCAATAAATCATGTGGGAAGAACCCACATGATTTATTAAATATACACATGATTTATAGAACCTAAAAATCACACCAAGAACTCACTTGTAGTTCTGTTGATAATAAAATCATGCCAGGTTGCTTTTATACCTTATCTATAATTAATTCTTTATCACTTAAATAAGAGTGACTTATTAAATAAGAGTATATTTAACTGGAATAAATATGATTTCCGTATGATGGCAATATGAATTTAGAAAATCGAGAATTATTTGATTTTGCACACACATGTAGTCTATTAAATAAAAGGTGATAACAACTATATAAGTGTATCGATTAGTATTCATTACTTCTACATTATAATACTAATGACTAATTAATCCTAAAGAAAAAAGGCTGTCATTTTGACATTCTTTGCTATCATTTCTATAAAGTATGCATTTTAGTATTAAAATCTTTTTTCATTTGCAACTAAAATTTTATTTAGATTCAAATTCGCTAATACCATAAAAATATTAGAAAAACTGAAATTTTAGTAAAATTTTAATTTTTTTCAATGTTTTTCCGGTACTGTTGCTTTTAAAATATCTAGGAGTATAATATGACGGTTACTTTTGCAGAAGATAGCTCATAAGTTATAATGCATTTTTCAAGACAGTTGTTTTAAAAAGAAATAATTATTTATCTTACTTTTAAAATTAACCTTCGTTTTCTTTTTTTCAGAGATTTTAAAGAATAAAAAAGTCATAATTATTTTACAATATTTTTTTATAATTATATAATATTGTATGAGTGGAAAATTATTTTTCCTATCAGAAAAGGAGTTCTGATAAGTCTTTTAATATATATATATATATATATATATATATATATAGTAATAAATAAATTATTTGTGTTCCATATGTTTAGGGAGGTTTTAATTTTACTTATCAAAGATTTAAATACCCAAGATTATGGCCTTCACCCTATAGATATTTATTTTAAGAGTTCTTGTTACATGTCCTTTTAAAAGAAAATAATTAATTGTATTTGATTGATTTACTTTCAACTATATAAAGTATTTTAAAAAATAGATGTAAATTATTTTCATTAAGTAATTATTGTCAATTTTAATAATTTATATTTTAATTAGAATAGTGCATGTATGTCTCTGGTGAAAACGTATTAATCATTATTTATTAAAAAAGAATATTAATATAATTCATGTATTTGTGTTTCCTATTAAACTTTAATATTTTTTTCACAATCTATTAAATGCACATGTATTGCTAAATAAATACAAATGTGTATAATTTCTGTAGATAATAACTTAAAATTTATTCCTTTTGAAAGCTAGTTATTTAGAAAATTGAGTCATGATACATATTCTTTCAACAATCATCAATCAATCAATAATTTTTTCACCTAATTTGTTAATCAGTAAAAGTGAATATCATATTTTTTATAATCTATCATTATTGACAGCAAACAAGATCTCAATATTCTTTCAGGGTTGTCATATTCAA
>JAPDSC010079873.1:266495-279411 GCA_026290005.1 Latrodectus geometricus
TATATATATATATATAAATATATATATATATATATATATATATATGGCATCTTAAATCAAACATCTTAACAAGAAAACTTTGAAAAACTCTTAACTCCTTATTAACAAGTTTTTGCTGATTGTTTATTATGCCTATAAAAACTATATCGAATTTATATATGTAGTAATCAATAAAGTAATTAATTAATAAACATTATTCATGACTTACAAAATAACATTATAGTCAGAAAATTCAGAAAATGGAATCATAAAATTAGTTTATTGACAATCTTTCTCACAATTTATCAAAAGAGGCATTGCAGACAATATAAGTAAAAAAAAAAATGTCTCTTAAAAACTTTACGTTTTCCTATGAATATTTATTTATGAATGACATTAATTAATTTTAGAGAAATCATAATAAATTTTCCTCTCTGTCATTTTTAATATTTCAAACTGGTATTCTGATTAACCCCAAGTAATTATTCTATTCCTATAGACCATTAAGTTGTTTTTTACATTTCTAGAAATACCCGATCTTACATCAATCTACATCTTTTTCTTTCTTATTTTTCTTTAAATACCAAGCCGAGCACGAGAAGCAGTAAAATAAGTGGTCTTTCATATATCATCAGCTAAAGCACAGACCGCCGACTATTTAGATTCATATGTCTTTATACAACCAGCTTGTGTGGGTGTGTGGCCCATTGTACATAGGTTAATTATTCAAGACTCACTACGATTTTATAGGTTTCGAGTCGAGGGCTTCTTGGTGGTGAAAAATTGGCCTCTGCTTGTGAGGTCTATGTGTGAGAGCTCTCAAGGAGTTAATATAACTGTGGTAATGACAGTTTCAGAGGAATTTTACTAGCCACGAAAAAACTGCTTTCAAGTAAATTTTTTTAAACGTTAAATTAAATATTTAGTTTTAGTGGCTAATTTCCTTAAACCGTATCTTTAATATTAGATATATAAACATGAGCACTGATATCAAACAAAAGATATCTTATTAAGGAGAAATAAATTTTATCAAGTCTACATTACAATCATGAAAGATTTATTTTATTACTTAGCTTATTTTTTATGCAGTTTGGTTTACAAAGGTAGCTGAAATAATGAAAAAAATACACTGAATAGGATCTCTTTTAACGAGAAATAATATAAATTGTATAAAGAATTCCTAATTAGTATTTTTGTAAAGTTTCAAACAATAACGTTCCATTTTAAATAGATCAGATAGAATTGCAATTATTTAAAATTTATATATTTTAAAAATTAATTAAATTCACTTCAAAAGACTCAAATTAAAATTTTTTTAAGTTCTTTTCAGTTCTGGTCAATTTTTCTAGTGAAATGTCTTAGTTTTTAAAATTTCTCTTTAAAAAGTGAATAAATTAAAATACATACTCTCTTATGTTTGCCACTAATCATTTAAGGTAAAGTAAACTGAAACTCTAAATATCTGAATAAAATGTTTTGTGCAAAATCATTAACTTAGCATAATAAATAGCTTCGAAGTTAAGTAATATTCAATTTACTATCAGGTAATGGCATATATTATATTCTTCTAAATATGATGAAGCATCTTAAAATTCTTTATCAAGATTTCATGACGTTTTCATAGTAATATATAATTGTTGTAAATACGCAATAAATATTTATGGAATGCAAAGTTTTGCTTTTTATTAAATTAAGTGTAATTTAAAAAAAGTAATATTTTTCTTAAAAGCAAAATTATTCATAATGTTGTTTTATTAAGGAAAATTCTTTAATATTTAAGCGTATCTTATATACAAAAGAATAAATATATGCATCATGTTATAAATGAATTTCTAAACAATGATTTCAACATGTTGCAAGAAATATTTTTCTTTGCTTTGACACGACTTATTTTATATTATTAAGTTTAACCATTACTATAAAATTAATTACGAAACACCGAATGAGATCAAAAGACGTATGATTAAATATTACTTCTGGTTATTAACATTTTAGTTGAAATTCTCTACGAGATTAATATATTTATAATTATGCACGAATGATTAATATGGACAGGCATGTTTACAAAACACAAATTAACACGCTAAAGTATATAAAAATGCTTTCAGGAAATCTTTCTTTACAGGATTTATTATGTTACCAATCTTTTTAAAACATTTTATATCAGCATTAACCGTCAAGTTTAAATTATAGATAAAAGGAGTCCTTTGTCAATCATAACCGGACAAGATGTCAAAGCTGGGATATGTATCCTCATATTATCCCTTGATGTGACGCCCACTCAGTTACGTTGACAGGTGGTGTCTACGTAATTTGTGTTTTGAAACGGTGTAAAAGTCGAATATCTTCTATATGAACTTTTTTTCTTGCTCTTTACATTTTGTACAGATAACTGTATCTGTTCCAGATGGTAAGCGGATTGAAGTTTCTGTTATATGTGCAAAAAAGTTGTAATTGTGCGACAATATCACTGTGTCAGTTTCGTGGGATGTTATATTGGGTTCATTTTATTTGAGATTAGATGAGTATTGTTATATTTACTTTATACTACTGATAAATGAATGGGGCCTGTGTGTTATAAAAATAATTTATAATAAATAATTTCTCCAAATAATAACTTTTGTTTAAAATATTGGTGCTAATATTCTTATAAAATTACCACTGTCATCACAGTAATCATTTTTGTTTCATGAATTTGGTAAACTATCAGAAATTGTATTCTTAAAGAGCTGTTTCATAAAAAGTCTAAGACAATTGTTTATTTGAATTTACATATTATGACAATGAAAAACTGTTTCTGTATATTTCAAAGTACACTGAAAAATATTCATATTACTACCAATTTTGGTAAAAAATCGATGAAAAACAGCAGCATACTGATTTAAACAGTTAACATACTTTTTCAATAAAACACTGCTTAAATTTAATATGTAAAACAAAATTTTAATAAAGTATTAAATTTTATTTTAACTAAGACTTGTCCAGACATAAACATTCAACGAATCTTCATCGCTTATAATTTAAGCTTGAAAAGCTTTCCCATTGAATAAATATTCAATGTCTGTAAGTACAGAGGCTTAGCATTTGGTGTTTTCAGTAGTTATAATAAAACTTTTATAAATTTCAAATCAAATAAAAAACTATCAGTTTTTATGAAATTAAACTCTAAGTTATATAAATAAATACGCTAACTTTATTCAGATTTTTTTAGCTCTTTCGGTTCATTAGAAATAAAAAATTTATTCTTGGATAAAAATAAGTTTTGCATAAATTTTTTTATCTATTTATTGCATAAATGTTAGCTGTCTAGGTCCTAGTATTTTCTAATCGAATTATCATTTAAAAAAAATTTCTAGATGAAGTACAAGGATAACTTTGAAAATTAAAGAATATAAATGATAGAAAAAAGAATTGATTGTTCACTCATATAAAACTTTTAAAATAAATTAGAGTGGTTAATTTTTTTCTTATTCCTTTTATAAATAAATCAAAAACAGCTTTTTCCTCTTCAATTTCGGGAGTTTATACAAAAATAATATCAACCCTTTTTGCTCTAAGAATGGATATATTTTCTCAAACTTGTAAAATTACAGGAAAAAATATATTAGAAACAATCAAAGCATTAGTAATTTTTTTAAATTAATGATTCTGAGAGTGAAAATAAGTATTTTGTAATTATATAGAAAGTTAAGAGCTATAAAATATGCAGAGAACATTGGAATCTTTTCTTTCATGACAGAATAGTGACATTGAGATCATTATGATTTTTTCACCCTAATTAATAATTATTTATCTTAGACATAGCATATTATATAAATAGACTAGTTGAAGCCGCCTCCCTGTCTAGTAATCAGAGTACCTGACTACGGATGGGAGGACCTGCGTTCGAATCCTGGCTCGGGGATAAATGGATGTGCTGTCTCTCACTCTTTTTTCTTTGTCCTTTCCTTTTGTGAGTGGTTACCTATCCTATAAACTGGTACCTATGGCTTGTGTGTACTGAGGAAGTCGGACTCCACATCAAATTACGGTTCAGTGGGAAAAGTGGAGCAGCGCACCCCATGTTGCCAGCCAGGATGGCACACGAAAACAACAACAACCGATGAGTTGAAAATATATACAGGTGGATTGTATTACTTGAATTTTTCCATGTAGAATTAAGTTAAAACAAGAAAAAAAGTATTAAGTTCAATTATCATAGTTTTTGTTAAAAGTTCAAGAAAAACCACTTGTGCTCGCATCAATCATTAAATGATATATTCCTCATTAGCAGTATTTTACGCTGTAAAATTATCTAAATTGATTTGAAAAGTTAAAAACCATAAATAAAAATATGCTTTAATATTTTATTTATGGTTTTCAATGTGTAATATATAAACTACTGAGTAACTGAAACAATGTGCTGGCCACTAAGTGAAGTGATTAATTGTTTATGAAGTTAGATTTAATATTTACTTTTTTTTCTTAAAATATTAAATGCTTTAGAATATTTAAATCTTCTTTGCTTATTCGTGAGAACAATTTTTTTTCCCTTGACATTTAGAAAACTAAATAATAGAATAAATGAACATTCATTAGAAAGAAAGGCGAGAAAAGGCGATTGAACTTAACTTAATTATTTTATTTGACTTTTTAAATAACCATTTTACTTAACAATAAAATTTATTCAAAGTAAGTTTAAATTTTTGTTGTATTGTGATATGTTTACAGCTTATCAGTTTATTTCTGATTACTTGAAGCAGTTAAATACAATTCATCATTACGTTATTTGAAACATAATCATAAGATGATATTGACACTTGATCTGGAACTATTACAATAAGTTTAATGAATACTTAACTTACATATGTTAACGTTTTTTTTTTTTTTTTTTTTTTTTTTTTTTTTTTTTTTTTTTTTTTTTATTTTTTTTTTTTTTTTTTTTTTTTTTTTTTTTTTTTTTTTTTTTTTTTGCTGGTGTTAAATAAATTATTCTTTTCATTATTTCTCTCAAATATATTATCTGAAGTATTTTTTTAAAACTGTTTTCGTTTCAAAATTAGAAACAATACTCAGTTTCTCTATCGATTTTAATTCTAAGGCAATAATTGCTATATATATAAATGTTAGACTATCTATCATTTTGCATTTAAGTGATTTTTTAAGTATCTTTTAAATAATGATGTAGTGAATGTTGAATGTCAGTATCTTTGTTATACTTATTTCTGGTAAGCATTTTATGTGATGTACTATTATTAACTGTGGAATACAATGAGATATTATTACAAACTTTTAAATGAAAAATAAGACTCCGTGAATCAGGTTTAAATTTTATCGATTATGAATTTTATGTATAAAATTAAAAGTTATATATTATATTTTATGTAATAGTATTTTTTAAAAGTTTACTCACATTTAACAGTCATTCTGGTAGGTAAGTTGTCAGCGCTATGCTCTTCGATTCAATTCATGAGATTTATTTTTGCTTAGGACATAGATAGCTATAGTGGTTTGAAATCAGTTTTAAATTAAATGGCTTTATTTAAATAATCTTTATGTGAATAATGTGACCACAGAAAAAGAAATTACTTTGCTTAAAGTAAACCGTACAAAGCAAAATCAAAACCAAGCCGAAAATAAATTTTATGGTATGCTGTAGTATTTCATAAAAGAAAGAGTTTTGAAATGATATATAAATTTGCTAATCTTAATAGTTCGGGCAGTTTTGATGATTTTAACTCTTAAATTGTAAATAAGATTGAAGTTCCTGCTTCAAATTAAAAATAGTTTTACGAAAAATAATTATATACATTTGCTGAATTAATTTTCTTATAATTGACAACATTGGCACTTTTATCTCTAAAAAAATTTATTCGAAATTTGTCTTCCGTTTTCGATAACATAGGAACGTTGTGATGGCTTTGGTTTCTACACTCAAGTTATTCATAAGTATCTAATGTATTTTTCTTTTAAAATGTAGTAAAAATTATGTCTTATACAAATTTTACTATATTTTATATATATAAAAAAAATCACTGTAGAAGTTTTTTTTTCATATTTAATCTACTCTAAATGTGTTCTGGAATAGAAACCATTCTCAACATTTACAGAAAGGAAATAAAAACATTAAAACTGTTAAACACTCGCAACTTGCTATGTATAAATTGATATAAGTATGTGTGTAGAGAAACAATAAAAATCCAATAATAAAAGGTAAAAATGTTTTATTTTTACTTAAATTATAAGTTCCTAATAACAAAGTTTTAATTGCTACATAATGAATATCTTTAACGTGTTGTATATTATTTTATATTTAAATATATTTTGTGCTTTATGTTAAGCTTTTATTTCTTAATAAAAGTTTATAACATTTTTTTTGAGCATTTAATCATCTTTTATTTCTTGAAGAGGAAAAACTTTACTCGAGTTTGAGTGTAGAATTTTTGGATTTCTCTAAATAAACATAAAATTTATGAATTAGTTCATCACTGAGAGTATGATTTAAGTTTACAACATGTACCATTTTAACTTAGAACTGGACTGTGGGTCAAAATTATGAAGTAATTAGCTGCGTTTAGCTATTCAGTCAGAAAAATAGGCAACCAAAGACATCCTATAAGCCTAAATCTACTCTAACCACTTTGTCATTTTTGACAACTCATTATTAATGATTATCGAATTTTAAATTTAGTTTAAATTAATTCTTGAATGAGTAAAATTATCATTCATCAAAAAAGTTGCTTCAACAGTTTTGCAGAACTGGGCCACAATCTAAAAAAAAAGTACTTATTTTACCTTTTCTATATTCATTTATTAAAATACACCCAAAGGAAAATTTATAACTCTATTCCTCATCATATAACAAAGGAAATTAATTCTAGTTGAGTTTGTTTTTCATCCTTTCTTTGTCTTAGTAATAATTCTTATTTTATGAATGGATAACAATAAATAAATACTAAGAAAATTATATTTTTTCGCATACTGTCAATGAACTGCTTCTAAAATCCGGTATCGACGTTACTTCGTTTCCCCATTTGTCATCAGTAGAGCTTGTTGGGATGATGGGTGGAAAATGAATTGTAATGGTACACCCATTGAAAATGTATCTTAATTAAATCCACGATACACCACTTATTTCATTAATTACTTCAATTTTAATCCGATAAAACATTGCATTAACAATCTCGAAATCAGGATCTGCTATGCTGGATGTCATGTTTTTTTTCCGATGATTGGAGAGAAGTTAACTTGCAAAATGCGCAAGGCTAACCCAGACGTTTTATCTTTCTGATCTGATAACTCCAACTGAGCGGGAGGTCTGTGAAAGGGACTGAATTTCATTGGAAAGCCTTTAGGGTAGGCCTGTTGAGCAACTTTTACTCCATAGTTCTACACGTCTATTAAAAGTTAAATAAGGAGACATTACAATGCGTATGTAATTACTTGAGCAATCAGTATTTTTATGTGCTGGTGATGTACTTGCTACCAATGCATTGAAAGGGTAACGAACGTCACATAAACTTGCGGATTTTCTTGGAAAATTAAAAACAGTCATTACAGTAAAGAATATTTATGAATTCGGGTTTTCCTTATTGCTAGTTGGGCTTTCATATATTTACAAGTGATAAACTCTATTACAATTATATTAAACAATGTAATAAAATTATTCAGTCTTTGGTTGTTGCATAAAGTTGGTTTTATTAAATGAAACTTTGTATTATATTATCAAAAATAGTTTCCTTCTCTTTTTTAATTTACAAATCTCTTTTTATAAGAGATTAAACTCAGTCAAAAGAAAGAAGCAATTGTGTTTTAAACACATTATATGATAACATAATGTGTTTAGACATACTGTCATATGACAGTAACATTGCAGTGAATTATTTCTATTTTATTGTTTTTATTATTAAAATGTGAAAAAAATATTAAAATGATAATGAAAATTTTCAAATTGCTAGTTTCAGCTTTTGAAAGGAAATGAAGAAAATGCGAGAAAACAATTTTCACATTTTATATTTAAAATTATACATATATTTTTAATTTTTTTAATCAATAAGAAACTTATTAATTAATTACTAGTAAGTTTGGTGTTTTAACTAAGAATTATTAAATTTTGTTTAAAATATTGTACCATATTAATTTTAAGTGTATACTTTATTACTTCATGTGTTATGAAGTACTATTTTAGATCTCAAATAGAGAGAATTAGTAAAGTTTCAATTATTATGGAACTGACTTTATTATACAGCTTTCACTAAACTTCAAATGTATATAAGTGTCATATATATTTGATGCTTACTCATCAGAGAAGAAAAGGAAATATTTAACGACAATAGTTATTCTCTGTAATCAGTTATTTTGCATTAAAAAGTAAGTATTAAACTTATGCATAAAAGGTAATAGAGTATTTTAGTTCCCAAATTTTCAAGACCTAAAACTAATTCAGATATGTCAAATAATGTTTTTTCGTAAATAATGCAAAAATGGAATCTCATTTTAGACAGTTTAGAAATAATAAGCTTAATTAAAAGCCTGCAAAGCGACTAATTTTACTCTTTTCTTCAATTTCAAAATTTGAAATGGTGATAGAAATATAATGGCAACTGAAGATATGGAACAAATACTAAAGTGTTTTTTTTTAATTCGGATTTGAATCTAAAACATTAATTTCTGGAATTCTTCGATTTTCAAATCTTTTATGTAAAAATAACAGTTTAAACTAACGCTTTCTTAATATTTAAAATTGTCAATGTAAGAAAAAGTTAGAAACTTGTTTATGAAAAAAAGAATAAAAAAATTAGCATTTTTTAAAAATATTGTCTGAATTTATTAAAAAAAAAATGAAAATGAAAGAATCACTCTGTCTCTCTTCCTCTCAAATACTGTATAATAAAGCTATTTTTTTTTTCAATCAAATCAATATTTCAACTATCAGCAGAAAATATTATTATAATATAATAAAATAATTGACAAGTTTTATTTATCAAGTATTTTAATCAACTAAGACCTGAAAAATAAAATCTGGAAAGTTAATTTATATTTCATACGAAATAAAGAGAATTATTAAATTTAACAATTTTACAGGCTCTAATTAGAATAGAGCTCTAAAATTTTAATTTATAAACTGCTTCGTATATATTATTAACACTCGAACATAATGAATTTTTACAAATACCTGAAGAATCAAGAGTTTTTGATTTTGAAAGAGTTTGTTTGAAACAATTAAATTCAACATTCCAGTTTATTGAAGAATATTTACATTTATTGAATTTAGAAAGCAAAAAAAAAAAAAAAAAAAAAAAAAAAAACATTTAGCATTAGAAAGAAAAAAAAACATTCAAAACAAAATTTTTATCCTCTTCATGCACTTCATGTCAATTTAAAAAATCTCAGAAAGTTTAGAAAAAAAAACGTTACTTTTCACAATATCGTTTTTAGGTACAAGTTGCTTAAATATATGTAAATGTTTTGGATTTACAATATGAGTAGCAAAATTGTATCAATGTGATCTGTGTGTATCAAACTCATATTTTATTAATCTCTTATACATTTTATTATTCTTTTATATTGATGCATTTTCACGAGAGAGTATTTTTTATGGAAGTAATACTAGAAGAAATATTAGTGTATTATTAAGGAATTTTGCCTCATCTCTTAATTAATAAATACAAGATTATGCAAAACTTTATTATTTTAATGAGAAATTCTGAGTAAAACCTTTTCCCTCTTTAACTGGTGAATTTAGAATATTTGTTTCAAAATTACTTTTTCATATTTATTTATATATTATTATGTATTAATATAAATTTTTAGAACCCTTAGGAACTTCTTACAGAATTGTATTCGAAGACTTAATCTTATTTTTTCACTCTCAAATGATTATTTATCTCCTGGATTTTAGAGCAAACTGTGAATATAACTAAGGTGAAAAATTTGGATTAACAAAAACTATTCACTTTTATTTATGTTCTTAAATCAAATTAGAGCTACAAAGTGCTCGTGACCACGTGAGTGAAGTTTAATTCTAATAGCCTTCAAAGTGGGGAGAGTTACAGTCAAAAATCACTTGTAAAGCATAAACTGAAGTCTTTTCAAATTCCATACCCCGTCTGAAAAATAACAAAAAAACACGATGAGTTAAAGCTTTTAGATTTCCTTCTACGGCAAAATATTCAAAGTTTTTATAAAAAACGAAACCCCAAAATATCTAACCACTAGAGTAAAATATTTAACTACCAAATTAATTAATATAATAAATTAGGCATGATCAATGTCTAATTTGTTGTATCATTTTATGGATTATCTTAATTAAGAACATAGAATGATAAAGAATATTAAAATTTTCTAAATTAATATCAAAATATATTTAAGATTAATATAAGGCGCCTATCATATATCTTCTCATTATCAGATTTGGACATAATGTATGTAATTTACTTTCTTAGAAATTTTTAGTTTTTACATGAATAAAAATCTAATTTTAATATTCAATTAGTAAATAAATTTCCTATTAGAAATTTGTTTTATGAAAATTTATTGAATATTTTATTAGGCGGATAATGAAAATATTCATATTATAATATCATTAACGTTCATGCTTCTCATTAGCAAACCATTAAGTGTTCATTGATGCATTCATTAGTGTTGAGAATCATTAAACTCTTATGTTTTAACTGTAATTTGTGGTGCTAAGGGAATAAACTATTTCTAAGTTGCATGGGAAATTAGTATATTTTTATTTCACTAATATATAATGATATCTTTCTGGAAACATTGTAACAGATCTTTACCTTAACTATAATATTATAGACTAAGTAATTAACATTACCATATTGAAAATCATATGTTTTTTCTATTACCCAAAAGAACATTCTAAAAATTAAACATAAATAAGATATAGAATTACTGAAAGTACCTTCACTGGAGGTTAATGGATATCATTTCTCTCGGGGCTGGTTTTTGAATCCCACCAACAACGAGATCAATCTTTAACATTTCTATTTAAGATGTACTTCACTCAGCTTCCCATTTGTTTATCCGAATCAAGGCCCGATCAGAAATGAAGATATTATTCTCTGAATGGGTCTTAGATTAAGAAATAACTCAATCCGAAATCTTGCGAATAAAGTATGAGCCACTCCAAGCCACAGAGGAGTAACCTGAGAGTGAAGAGTTTACCTTTAATTTAGCTTCGCCTCAAAGTGTGGATAAGCATCACCACAAAGAACTTTAACTTATAGTAACGACAAGAGATTACGTAGCTTCGAATCGTGACTTCTAACCTAAGTATCTCCCCTTTGCCGTCATTTACTCTAATTTTCGTGATTACTTATCAACGCAATGGATCAGGAAGTAAGAGTCCGCAATTAGAGGGGTGGAACGGCATTTTCTGTCTAAACAACGTGACAATTTAAATGCCGTGCTGGCCGAAATGTTAGACGGGCATTTTCTCAATTAACCCCCGATGTTGGAATACACCGGAGGTTTTGCATCGTTTTCAGATCTTGGTTTATCAGTAGAATAGCATACCGTGGGGGGAGACAAATGGGTGATGGAAATTACCTTGTTTCCTCAATTAAATCAGCCCTATCAAGACTTATTTACATGAGACAATTGAATAACTTGAGAAGAATATCGAAATTCAAATTTGAAATATTTTTATTGTCTTATAAATTTAATTTTATTATCTTTATAAGATATATATTCTTCTGCATTTGCTATAATTAGTGGGTTTGAATTTAAAATGTTTTTCATAATAAAAAAATAAATTTTATAATTAAATCTGCTTAAATTTAAACCTACCGAGATTCTCGAATGTTGACTGAAGACTTTCATGTTATAAAACATTTTGAAACTCAATTAATAACAATTAATTCTCATAAAAAATATTTTTCTTATAACATACATATAATTGTTCTGAATTAAAAAAATTTATGATTATATGAATGATGTATGAGGCATGTAAAAAGTGCTCGGATTTTTTTTTTTTTGTTTGTTTGTTTTTGGTACATTGAATGCTTAATTTTAAATAATGTTTACAGAAATGTTTGTGGGCAGGTATACAGTATTTAAATTAGAAAACTGAGAGTTAATATAATTATGCTTTTCTTAAATAAATATTTAGTTTTATTCATTAATTTTAAATTTTCTTTTGATTATGGAGTACATTATTTTATAAACCAAAGATGTATTTTCAAAATTTTAGAAGCATCTGATTTTCATGAAACAAATATATATTCTAATAAATAATACACAAATATTTGAGTACACTTTTTTATTTTAGTGATTATTTATTATGAGAAATTTCGAACTCCATTTAATTCAATAATTTTTTTAATAAAAGGCTTTCCTTAAATATTACCAGATTTATATTTAAAACTAGATTTGAAATTATTTTTTCATTCAAATTTTTTTTATTAACTCGGTTTAATTTGTGAAAAAATACTTAACATAGTGATAGAGATTTTATAAGCATAAATTTTTAGATATAAGTTCTCTGAAATGGTACTTTAACAAACCATCACCAATATGTAGCAAATAGTTATTTGAATACTCTTTTTCAAGATAATGTTAAAAGAATAATTTATATTAAAAAACATAATAATTCATATTATTTAAATTGCTCCCTTTTTTAAATTGTTCGTCCAAAAAGTCTAATAATGTTTTCTTTTTTTTACACCCATTTTAAAAGCAATAAAAATTTCCAAAATTATCCAAAACTATTAAATTGTAAAATGTTTTAGAAGAAAAAAGTTTTATTTTCTACTAAAAAATTATTACATTTATTTTCCTGTCTTTTTATACAGTAATATCATTTGATGGTTGGAATTATTATTTCTACATCATTAGATTAATTGCTTGTTTAATCTTATCTTGTATTTAATAAAAATTTAAAGCAATGTATAATATTTTACTACTTGTAACAAGAAACATTTTTAAATTGAAATAAAGTTTTAAA
>JAPDSC010079873.1:279511-314822 GCA_026290005.1 Latrodectus geometricus
TCATCCCATATGAAATTCAACTCCTAACTAACCATGTTTTACCCAAAAAGAGAGTTTGAATATCAAAGCATTGTATCAATCTTAATAATTTTATCAATGGGTAAACTCTAATTTTGAAATCACTTTTGAAACTTTATGGGTACACTGTGTCCATAGGTATTATGCACGTGCGGATATAAACATTTTATGAAGGAATGATAAGCAATCAAACTTGCGTGGTTAATGATAATAGGATAATCAAAAAAAAAAAAAAAAAAAAGAACTAGAGAGCTACAGTGAAAACTATTTCCTCTTCAGCAAGAAGATGAAAATTATAGTAATCGAAGTGAAAAAATACACAAATAAAGTCAATATATTTTAAATACATTTAAGAGAAACACACTTAAGGCAATTACTGATTTTTTCGAATGAACTCACGTATTCAATGCGCCCTATTCTGGCAACTAAATTATTCTGCACATGATTGGTTCTTAGTTATCAGTCTTAATCCGAAAGAAAAAATAATAATAGAAGAGTAGAATAACTTGAGGACGTGGTATTTTAAAAGCCTGCAATTGCAATAGAAGTCGATTGTTGTGATAATGAAAATCGTTTTAAGCAAGGAATGAAAAGAAAGCTTTAAAAAGAATTATCCACTAAATTTTAAGGGATGGTAAAGGAGTGTAATTGGTCTGGCTTGAGACACGATCAACTCCTCTCTCTTGTTGGTTTATCTCCGTACTTGATGTAATTTGGAATAATTTGTGCCGCGTCGTTTTTTTTTTTTTTTTTTTTTTTTTAGATGATTTATATTTTGAGTCTGTAGGGAATTTGCTTTATTATTATTTTTCACTTATTGTATTATTTCGGTTCAGTTTTGCAGAATTAGAAAAATAACTTAAGAATTAGTTAAGCATTTTTTTAATAAGGAAATAATGAAGATATTTTTTCTTTCATTAAATAAGATTAAAAGTGTTTTATCTCCATAAAAGAGAAAATTTTAAAAATTTGTTTATCAAGTAATAATGTGTGCGTAGTAACATAGGGACGATTTGTTTTCTTTATGTTTACTAAGTAGAACAAGTCATTTTGTAAAGATATGAGCAGTATTGTAAAAAATAGATTTTAAAAGAATTGCAAATTTATAGATTATTAATCATAATATAGATCTCTAAGAAATCTGCTTTAAATCTGTATTCAATATGCAATTATGTACAAGGAAGCATTAATTAACTTGATAAAGTATACAGCGTTAAAACTGATAACATAAATCTATTTTAGTTTTCTTTGATTATATTACTTTAATAGCATAACTTTATTTTATATTTTGCTTTCTTAGTTTATATAACAGAGATGTAATAAATTTCTTTGGTAAAAATGTCTACTTAATATTCAGATAGAATTCATATATTTTATAAAATTTACAATACATAGATAGGAGTTATTATGCAAGATTAGCGTGACTAGATTCATAAGTAGGCAATTTTTCAAGATTATAAGCATTTAGAAAAGTATGTTTTTCTTAAATGCGACGATATTAAACATGATATTTTATAAAAGCATTTTCTATAAACTTCTGTCACCACACCATGAACAATCTAAAAGCCGAAGACATTTTAACATTAACTACGTATTATTAATTTCAGGAAGGATTTTTCGTAGATAGTTCGCTATATTTATGTGTGTATCAAGGGAATAAAATATCTCTATCACCAAGCTGACAGACATACTTATAGGAATCTGAGACGTAATATCCATATCATTTTGCTTAGCAGTAGTTGATATCGAACCGGAATCCTTCTACTTGGAAAATAGAAGTCTTGCCATTAAACTATGGGGAATCCAAGTATAACAGTTAAAATTGTTTTGAAATTCTTTAAAAAAAATTTCTAAAATATTTCTAAAAAAAAGTTTTATTTTCAAAAAATAAAGAAAAAAATCACAATCCGCGTGTATAAGTATTAGTTGATTTCAAACTTAGACTTCAGAATATCCATTCGTTTAAAAAAAAGTATAGTAATTAATATAATTATTTCTAAAAGTTAAGCGAATTCCTTTTTTAAAAAAAAATTTTTTTTAGCATTAACTACGCATATGCGTAATTTCTTATGTTTTATTTCGTTGTGTTATTAGCTGTTTGAATATTTCTAAGTATATATGTAGCAGTTTTTTTTTTATTATCTTCCTCTCTTTATAAGCCAGTGTAATTGACCTCCCAATCATATGTAAAATTTGAGTTGATTTTTCCTCACTTTTAAAACAAGTTTGTTTTTTTTTAACTCCCGATTTTTTTCTTTTTTCTTTGGATTCTTTGTGATCATTGCTAAAATCATTTTTTTTTATCAATATTAGGCTTTTGAATTGCGCAGATCCAAACCTTTTTTTAATCTAAAATATCCAAATCTTTTAAAATTTACTTCTTCACATGTAAGATGAACATCCTCTTAACTATAAGAAGTTTGAACTACTGTAGTGTCTATGTCAGAGTTATTGAAAGAGTTTTCATAAAACATTAAAATATGATAATAAAAAATTAGAAAAGACTGACCAAGGTTCTGCAGTAAGTTTTCTGTTGATTGTATATTAGTTGAAAGAATAACTTGATAAATTTATTTATAAAACACAAAACTCAGTGACACTACAGTACCCATATCTGTTTTCATAAAACAAAGTGAAATGTGTTTAAGGAAACTTCATAATATGTAATGAAATTTGACATTTTTGTTATTTAATATTGTTGTTTACACGCATTGCAAAAAGAAACAATTTTCACTATAAAAAATATATGACTGAAATTTTTACAAAATAATTTTCAGCTACAAAAAAGCGACATATTTTTTTTTTCAATTATTCATTATGAATCAATATATCAATAGTTTTTTTTATTACGTAGTGGAAAGAATTTTAAAATATATCCTAAGATATTAGAAAATTTAAGACAAATAAAACAATGCAGGTAAAAACAGCATGATCCCTCTTATTTATAAAGTTGACTTTAATAGTCATGTCAGTCTCTTGAAACATGTATTACCTCATGAATATAATTTTTCAAATATTCTTTCAAACAGAAATTACAAAATATTTAGTTACTGACCGTTATATATAACTGACCGTTGAATCGTCAGGCATAGAATTTTATAAGCTTGGAGATAAATTTCTTGCTAAGAATTGGGGGAAGTTTTCTAGCTAGGGCAAGGAAAAGCAAAGAAGTTCTGCTTTGAATGTTGTGTATCAGTAATTTCCTATATTAAAAGCTAGTATAACATGGTTTTTAATCTTATATGATAGTATAAGCAAGATAGTATTTTTTAAGAGTTGAGTTTGATAGTATGAAAATAAATTTCTTTGAGACTCCTCAGTCAGGAAAATCATTGTTGAGATGTTGTTTTGAGAAAAAGTGACTTCTTTAAACTAGCAAGAAATACGGAACCCATGGTTGTGTGTGTTATTCGCAGACTTCAATCAGGTAATATGAAAAAGTGTTATTAGTGGAGTAAGAATGACAAGGAGAGTATTTCAGGGCAGTGAAATTAATTCTAACAACCGAAATTTCAGACGTCGAGAAACCAAAGTTGTCCACGGGTTACCATTGCCAATAAGGACAAATATATCCTGATAGAAGCACGTCGAGTTTGAATAAACCTCTATTAGGTTGCAAAGATAGATTTTTTATAGAGAGAGATACAGGAAGAAGGATCTGAATCCAAACAACTTGAAATATGTTTCAACAGGATAGTATCTTTGTAAGAAAGCTATAAGTGCTGATTTAAAAACACCGAATTCAACAAAGAATGTGGACTACTGAGCTTCTATATTAGGAAAAAAGTGAGTAAAAGACTCTGATTTTGCTTGAAATGTAACATTAGACTTATTTTACCATGGCACGAAATAATATTCGAAAGATTCCCATATTCGTCAAGAAAACTTTACATTACGAACTAAATGTTTTGATGAAACAAAATGAAATCAGCTTAAGTCGATGTAAGAGACTGAATTCTATTCGCAGTGGCTATTTAACGGCCCGACATAAGCAAACAAAATGCTGAAATCTCCTATTGCACTTTACATTGCAATCATAAATGACTCCTTATTTTTTATTCAATGTCAAACATCATATAACTCGTCTTAAACGAACATGCTTGAAAATGACAAAATATAATATTATGTCTATTTGTATGGAAGAGTAACATTCTCTCCTGATTTACATTTGATTAGCATTTTCATTCCAAATGTATTGAGAAATACTTAAAATATTTGGGACGAAGGTCCATTTTGATTATCTATAACATGGTAATTCTACTTCTGGTGAGGAATAAAATTTTCCGTTCCATCCAACAAGTTTCATCGGAAAACACATCTCACCCATGCAGAACAAATCTTCCACAGTCTTAGTTACTCAAAAGACTAAACATCTTGTTGAATATTTTGCATTATTTAGAAAGAAAAAGTTTTTTTTTTTTTTTTTTTTTGCTGGTAACTAAATTTTTAATGAGAAATATTTTTTCATTTCTGTAATTTCAAAGAATATTTTACGTCCTTTTATTAAATTGTGTTCTGTTGCACCTATGTTTCTATTTTAATCCTATACATAGCTATCACTAAGTAGCTTTTCAATCCATTTTTTCTTGTTCTTTTATATTTATACATTGCTGACCACCCAAAATGTAGAAGCACCCAAATTATATGAAATTTGCAACCTGCATTTGCGGGATTGAGGTATGCAAAGCATAAGCATTCCATGCATAAGCACATCTCGGGTGACTGTAGTGCCTCCTGCAACCACTGCGTATAGGAAAAAGAGATTGTCGATTTGAAGAACGGAAATTCCTTTCTCTTCTCTTTGCTTACCCCTGAGGACAAAAACTTCAGCTCGCTACCCGGCTATTCAGTGTACCTTGGACGAAGCAACTAGCTTCACTGCAAAGCTTTCAGTTTAACCCCTGGTGTGAAATCGACGCCAGGGAACTAGCTGGCTGAACGGTCATGGTTCATTTAACTAATGTAAGCGTTTACCCGAAAGTGGAGTTAGAAACCTGCTTCAAGGGAAGGTACACTTATAAATGGCTTTAACTGTGCTAAATTATTCTTTTTTTTTTCATTCACGTTTCGATTTTCATAGTTAAAACATTCAAATTATTGGAGTTTAAGAGCTGCGTATGTCAATTTTATTTTACTTTTTTGAGGAAATTAAGTTTTAATGTATTTTTTTAGTTTATATATATATATATATACTAACTAAATCAAAGTTATTTGCATATTTATTGTTGGATTCTTTTTTTTAATACTAAAGAATTGAAACTGATTTAAGTTAAAGCATGAAGCTGATTGAAAAATTTAATTACAGGAGAAAGAAATTCAGTTTGCAGTTTTTGAGAATTGTTCATTTATAATAATTTCCTTTTCATAATTTTGAAAATAAAGAAACTATTAGGTCAAACTATAAAATATTTATTTTAATCATTGTTCCTATTCAGTTATATATATATATACAAAGTTAAAAGAATAGTTTTTCTGTTTTCAAAAAAAAAAAAAAAATAGAAAAACTATTCTTTTAATTCTCCCAAGTAAATAAAATTGTTGTGATTTCAAATAGTTTTACTAATCAGTTAGTAAGTTTGGCAGTTTGTTTAATTGTTAGTTAATTTGAACCATTGCAGCCATTTTTTAAATTCAACAAAATGTTCTAATATTATGTATAAATTCTAGAATTATAAAAACACAGAACGAAAAAATCTTACTTTTAACTTTGCCTCAACACATATAAGTGAAAAAAAATTTCTTCTAAAGTATGCATTCATTCAGTTGTTCATAATTTAAAAAGGTTAATTTCATTAACTAGGAAAATATTAAAAATTATATCTCTTTGTAGAATACAATTGTAATTTTTGTTCAAAATACTTAATCTGGAAATATTTTCGTATTAAATGTTTCAAATAGAATAATTTCCGTTACGAATTGTACATAAAGTTTATTTAAAAAATACAAATATTTTTGACTACATGTCGTTATGTGTTGTTCCAATAATTTTAAATAAACATTGGAATAAATATATCTCCCATGTGAAAATGTCACAAAAGAACTAAACAACTCTGGAAATCATAACGCGTAAGTTAATAATAGTATTCTAATTGTTAAATATTTACAAAGAATATAATATTTTCATTTATTTACACATTCAAGAATTTTTGTAACTTGTGTCTGTTCAATGAAAAATGTATATTTTGCAATACAAATGATTAAAAGTGCTGAATTTAATAAAAAATATATAAAAAAATATTTTTCTAAACATAATTTTTTTCTTCTTTTAATCATTATAAAATAAACTAAGCTCAATAATTTTGATTGAATAAATTCAAATATTTTTAATAGAATTGACTAAAGTAGTTGATACTCATTAAATATATATAAACTGACTTACAAGAAAGAAATGCTTGTTTAATTAATTCATCATTAATTTTGTGTGAGTATTAATTTTTTTAATCTATTAAAGAATTGTTTTTTGAAAATTATTTTACCACTTTAATATAATTTATTTATGGTATTAGAAACATCTTATTGAAAATTTAAATTGTTAGTTTAAAGTTAGAGTTTATTAGTTAAAATTTTATTTCGAAAACTCATCAAATGAAAAAAAAATCATGTTACATTGCTTATTTATAATATGTTTCATAAATGTGAAACCATGAACTATAACAGTCGCGCTAGGCACTGAAGAAAATGAGAGCAAAAATCAATATTGGAGTGTTGAAGCAGAGATACATGCTTAAATAAATTCTAGAGTAAATAATAAATTTGATGCGCATATTGTTAAATTTAAATTACTAGTAAACATAGTACCAAAAGATAGCAAAAAGAATCAATTAGTCTTACGGATTATACTTAGTTAACAAAAGAATTAATTTAGATTACAAATTTGTAACTAATGAACTTGGTGCATCGGTACGAGTATCCTGGGAAACTTATAAATGTTAAGTGGATAAAGCATATAAAACAGTAATACTATGGATATGATTCAGTTTGAATCATATATTTAACAATGAAATATCATCCATGAAAAAGACAAAAGTGAGTTTCAATAAATATCATTCAGATGATTATACGTAAGCATTCGAATTTGTCACTTTACTATATTTGTTTGCATATTCATATAAATATATTATTTCACACTATCTATCTTTCTCTATCTCAGAAGTTAAATTCTGCTTGCTAGTCTCAAATGAGAAAATTTTACTAGTTTTCGAGATTCATATCTGATTTAAATTACGAAGAAAGATTACATCTATAATCGAAATGTCTATCCCACTTGATTTATATTTTTTATTTCATTTACAGTAAAATATTTCAGGTAAATAATAGAGACAGGGAGAACAAGGAAAAATTTAAAATACTATTTGGTATAAAAATAAATGAGACTTTGCCTGTTCTCTAAATTTGTAGAATCAGTATATTCAAATTCTTCAATATCACGCCTAAATAATATTGCTATGTAATTTAAACTCCGTGTAGTGGACATCCTATCATACAGCTGTTGTTAAGCATTTTAATTTCCATCTCCTAAATTGCCTCCGAGGACGTTTTGTCATTGACAATGAGCCGTGTTCATATATTGCAAGGGAAGAAACCCGGAAAAAATCCCAAGCACCCATCACCAACAAACATGCATGCAGAGAGCAGAAACTTAACATCCATCTCCCCATCTTTAACAATAGCTGTGATTAAACCAGGTACCTTACGGTCTGATAAGTGCTGGTCTATACCTAGACGGCGGTTACCCGATGTTTCATAATTTGCAAATTATTTTCTTACTAGTACATAAAAAATTGTTTAATGAAAAGTTAAAATTATGTGCATTTTGGCAAATTAATATTATTTGACATTCTTATTTTTATTCTTTCTAATTGATTAAAAATAAAAACTATTAAGGAAATTATATTTTAAGTACAATCAAGAAATATAGTTAATTTCATTACTCATTTCAAATAAGAAATTTATTTTTGGACTCATTCTTATATTTTTGTATTTTATGATTTGATTTCATTTTTTAATTGAATTTTATAAATAAATAATAAAAATAATAACTCTCTTGTAAGAGTTATCATTTTAATACACATACAACATTTTCAAAAAAAAAAAATATTTGCAGTAATTCATTTAAAAATTCATTCTAATACATAAACATTTTTTTCACTTCCTCATAAATGCATGTGTATCTTATAAATTTAAACATAGTAAATAGACAGCTATGTAAAAATAATTTCAGCATAAAATAAATTTTATATATATTAATAACAGTTGAAATTACACACTTAATGTGTGTGTGAAAAGTTTTATAATTCATGTCAATATAAAGTGAAAAGAATATGGTTAATTTTACCATGCTCACAAATTAATTCGTTGAACATAAAAATAGTTCAACAGTATTACTGCTCAACAAAAAAATGCTTTAAACATATTATTTAATTTAAATGATAAAACGTTTTTATAAAAGTATGATTTTTTTTTTCTATTTATTACTGATAATTTAGAAATGTAGTCAAACACTTAAAATGTTTACTCTACTACCATACTTTGAATTTTTTTATAAACAATTAAGAAATTTATGAAATTAATTAAAATTTGAAATCTCACAAGAACTAATTATTCTACTGATAAAATACATGATCCAACATAATTAATGTCTTTAATGTAATGAAATGAAAAAAAAAATACTAAAAAAATTCATTGTAAAATTAAGATTGAATAAGGCATTATAACTTACACTGAATTTATTTATAACACTAAAACAATTTCAGTCAGTTTATAACTTATTAAAATAGTATACTTATTTAGTATTAAAGAAAAGTTTGTCTTTTTTGATATGAAATATTTTCAATATTTCAAATTTTATCATAATTCTTATATTTTAAATTTGTCACAAAGTCAAATATTTTCATTCTATAAAGTTCACTATTAAGGTATAAATACAAATTACTTTCATTTGTAAATAAGTAGAAAAAAGCATAATTTAACAACCCTGTATAGTTCAAATAAATTTTACAAATATATTCAGATTCAAAATAAAGTGAGAATATGTCTATGGCCTTCGATTATAATTGCAGTCATGCAATTTTACCATATTTAAACATTTGAATATTAAAAGTATTTAGAGTTATATTAAATTTTTAGGGCACAAATATACTGAAAATATTTAAGAAATTATTTCACATTGAGTGTGGTAAAAATTTTTGACAAAGTCTAGTAAAACTTTCTGAGGAGAATATTTCTAGCGTTAACTATAAACATGTGTTGGTTTCTTCGAGTGACATAGAGAGATGGATAGAGTAAATCAATCATCAAGATGACGCTGTAAATCAATCATCAAGATGACATTACTTCGAGGTGGTTAGGGAAAAAGCGGATATAGGTCTCATTGGGAATTAGTGTCTTTTGTACTCTTGACAAGTGCTTAGGGAAGACGAATTAGTTTGGCACAGAAATCACAAATTATGTTATCATAACAAGCAAATTTTAAAACAAGATTCTTCACAGAACCTCAAACGGTTAATTATGCCTTGTAGAAGACATCGAGCATCTTATGAGTAAGCTTTTGACTATGACTGAAAAATAATTGCAGTCTATAGAGATTGCGGATTATTTATCTAAGAAATGGGTAATATTAGTCGAAATCAAGAAACTATGATGCTGATCTGTAATTACTATATGCAGAAAATAACGGCAGACTGACTGGATTGACCACACTCACCTCATTGCACCACAGAGCGAGATGACTGGTATATTGTGCGTATGGCGCAATATGGTTATCATCACTCTCAACCACATCACAAACAGTAGCACAACAGATTCAGCTTGTTACACCTCATTTGATGTTTGCTCATATAGTTCGACAACTTTTGCAGATGAGAGGAATGCCTGTAAGGCGTCCATTGCTTCGCTTACTCTTTACTCAAAACCACTGGAGCTCGCGCCGCTTATGATTCGATGAACGAAGGATATCGAAAACGGAATAGATAGACATTGCCTTTACTATCTCGCTTCTGCCTGCAACATTACTATGATTGGTTTCAAGTCTAGAAACATCATGGTGAGAAAGTGAGTGATGAAAACCAATGTGGCATTACACATAGCAATATTGGTTCTATATCCAATACCATTGTTTGGAGGGATAATGAGTTTCATTCCCAAATTCTTCTATTAGACACTGTCGGTACACTAAAAGATTATTCCTGAATTGCTGGAGACCGTGATCCTCCCATACCTTTAGCACTTTAAGAATAAAAAACAAAACAATCTAATATAAAAAAAAAATTATTACATTCATATTTAATGTGAATAAAATCTTTTAATTCAATTCTAAAATTGTATTAATTTAGTTTATTTTTTGTTCAGTTGAAAAGTATAATATCACTTATACTATGTTAAATATATAATAATTATAATATTAAAAAAATTCAAATTATTATATTGATTTGCTGATCAAAATTTGCTTAATCTCAATAATTTAAGTTTAGTTCTATATGCAAATTACTGCTATTACAAAGTAACGCTTATGTGTTTATACGCATATGCAGGCAATTTTTTAATTAAAGGCTCTTATTATAATTGCTCCATTTTTCTTGCTTTTTATTTACATAATTATTTTAATTTCACATCTAATATATCTAAAAATTAAATGTAACTGAATCCGTTGAAGAAGCAGCTGATTTAAGCAATCAAAATCAATATATAAACGTTTGAAGTGTCTCTATAAATTTATTACTGATTAGACAACTAAGCACCGGCTTTGTGCTATGATTATCTGCATCATCCATTAAAAATTAATATAAAATTTAAGACTTATGTATGTCTTCATTTCAACAAGAGACTTGAGAATATTGAAGATCACCAATTTTGAGTACCCAAAATTATTTTGTTAGATTAATTGCAGTTCCTTTGCCAAATCAGTTAACATGCGAAGCCGCTGGATTGAGCTCATGCAAAAACTTAATGTGAAAAGACAAAGTTTAATACAGCGCTGCTATTACTTAAGGACTAAAATTCATATCACTATAAAAAGTTGTGTATATATACATAGATATGTGTGTGAAAACAAAAGGCTGAGAGAAAATATGTCTACGGAACACGCATTTTTGGGGTGGAATACAGAGCAGAAAAAGGTGTAGAAAACTGAAACCTACTTTTCTACCTATCTTTTCAAGAAAATTCGGAGCAATGGCAAAAGGGCTCTCAATTACAGAGTAGCGCTTATCCTTCTGAGTAACAACTGGTGTGGATTTAGGGTTTAGAGAACCCCTTCAATTAGTCTATTTCCCGAGTAAACAATTTTACTTTATTTTTTCAAAAAAATATTGTAAAGACGTACTGAGTTTTTACTTTCAGTTAGCTCAAAAGATTAAATTGTTAATTTCAGATGTAATAGAGAATTTTTGTAGTTTTTTAAATATTCATTCCATTCTGATTTATATATTGATGATTGTAATACAAGAATACACACTATGCTTGAATAAGCTTAAATGGTAATACAAAACACTATTATTATTCGATTACTATGTTAAAAATTTAATTAGTTGCAGTTTTTGAATTAAAGTGATATTAAACTTAATGTTACTCATTATCTCATTTAAAAACTAAGAAATCAACAAAAAATGACATAAATGAATGAGAGTATTGATCAAAATTTGCATTCTCTAAGTCGATACGTGGATTATCTTGCAATGTTTTTTTTTCCATTTTGAGAATTTATAAATTTATTAACAATAATAATAAGGAATATCTGTATTACAAATAAAAGTTTTCAACCCCAAAGAATAATATGATTTAATCTCAATAGATAGTTTTATTCTCAATAGGTGAATTTCATCTACTAATATAAAAACGAAAAAATTGTCACTGTCTATTTACTTTATAACAATCTGACTTATTCTATATTAATTTCATTAAATATTAATATCTTGTAATTATCAGTTGTTATAAGAGCTTAAATTAATTCACTTAACTTTGACAATATAATTAACATGTTTTTCAGAAATACTGATATAAGTTATCGATATAAATCAATGACAAATGCTATGAGGTTTAAAACTAAATAATTTTCTAAAAAGCACGAATTGATTTACTTATTTTACAATAAAAGAAATTCCTCAATCATGATTTACACAACTGATTTGCATATTTTTGATTCCTTGTAAAATAAATTTGAATCATTGCTCAAAAAGCACATGACACCTTTTTCAGCCGTCTACCATAGATCCATAACTCTACTGGAAGAAATGAAAATGTTAATTCGCGACCATATAAAAATCACTCATGCATATTTGATGAAAAGAAATTCATTAATGACCCCCCTCCCTACAAACCATTTATAAAGTAACATTTTACTTTAGAAAATAAAGTATGCATGTATGTGGCCATTTTAACAAAGAACATTCGTGATTATTTTTTTTAATTATTATAATTTATTTTTTTTACTGATTGACTTGATGTTTTAATAAATTACTACATTTTATATTCTTTCCTGTTAATAAATTCTTTGAGGTAGCTTTAAAAATTATGCTATAGTTTACATTCAGTTAAAATTTTAAAAAAATAAGCACGTGTTTAATTTCCTTTACTTACCTCACGCAAACTTCAGTATGATTTAAATCTTTTCTTTTAGTGGAAAAGTTGAAATCTTTTTTTTTTTTTTTTTTTTTTTTCCCTTTTGACAATTGATTTACCCATAACCTTTCAATTATTTGATAAAATTCATAGTTAAGTCAAGAAATATTTATTAAATCTATAAAATTTTGCTCTACAAGCGATAGAAGAGGTGCAAACATTTTTTGAAGGCCTTGTTAGTCTCTAGGATTTCCAGTAATTGGATATTCAAGCATGACTGCATGCCAAATAACCTTCTGAGTTCTATTCTTACGTCAGATACTTTCTTGGTGGCATTCCGTTCCTTACACTAGTGAGGTAATGTGCAGGTAGGGCAAGTTTTGGTAACACCTCTCTTACTTGATTACCGTAATCTTTTCTGTCAACAGAAGAGGCACATACTATCAAGATGGCTCCATCTGGATGGACCACTGGTCAGCACTTTTTTTCTTCTCAAACTTCTGTGGGGCATCTTATTTCCTTTACAGGTATAACTTGCTTCTTTACTTTGGCTGTACCTTGTATTAGTTCATTATTTTAAAAAAGTTCTTAAGGAGAAATTTCCAAATAAAATTGCGGAAAAAATTGTATATATATATATATATATATAAAGTGTCTCTAGCACCATTCTTAAATTTAAATATAAATTTATAAATAACCAATATATGAAAAATAATCATCGAAATTCAAATTATCTAAGAATTCAATAATTTACTGTTTATATCTTCCATAAATAAATAAGCAGCTATGGTTGTGCAAAAAACTTATGAATTTATTTTTTTTTCTACTATTATTTTTATTATATAATCTAAGTATTTACTACTTGGCATTGATTAGAGCTACTTTAATCAGAAGCAATGTATTTCCCGTACCTAATTAAGAGGTTCTGCTTTATGTATTCATCAATTATGTTTGAAGTATTCCTCAATGATGTCAGGAACAGAACATTAGTGTGTATACATAATAAAAATTTAGTTGATAGGCTCAATTAAATCTCTCATTTTACTTAAGGGTTGCTATTATTTGAGACTCCCATTCCAAATGCATGATACAAAAATTTCTTTTATGCACTTGAACAAATAATTTCAATTTATTATAGATATGAAGACTTCTGTATTTCTTTAGCATCTCACTACCTTTAATAGTTTAATAATTTAATTCATGTTGACCATTATTATCTCTTATAATCTGTCTCCATATGAAATTTTCTAAATTTCTTTCTAATTTTCTTAGTATAATATATTCTTCATTGTAGCAAACAACCAAATAATTCAGTTACAGTTATAAAGACTTTATCTTTTCTATGTCATTGGTTATTTAAAAGAAACTTTGTCAAAGATATATAGCAGTATTCAGATATCGCAAGTATGAAAACTCGTGCTCAAATATGGAATCTCCATGACCCAATCGAGAATCGCTCTTTTCAAAGAGATAGGTTCCAAGTTCAATCATAACCATTATTGAAAAACATGAGATATTGGTTCTGGTTTTGCATATATCTCTCGGAGTAGGTACTTGGGAATTATGCAGTTTTCCTTCCTGCCAACACATGAATATATATCACTGTCTACGAAGAGACCTTTTTAAATAATTATACTATGAATCCTTAAAAAAGCCTTAAAACATCTTCCAGGCTTCCACTACCCAGTGTTAAAATGTGAAATTATGGAAAAATTAATAGTATTTATTCGTTGAAGGGATCATTAACAATGAAGATTATGAATCACTAATTCTTCTACAAATATAATTGTTTGCAAGCTTACTAATTTGTATTTTTAGTTTGCAGGACTGTGTTATCATTTGATTATTTTTAAAAATTATCTGATGTTAACTTTTTCTTATTGATAGTAAATAATACAAAGAATTTTAAAAAGTAAAATTTCAAGTTGGAGATTTCGCATAGATGAAAAACAAATTTCATCAAAAAGTAGTCAATTTCATTAGCTTAAGAAGTTTGCATAATAGCAAAATTTGTGCAGTGACCCATAGGTTAAAATAATAAAAGTGGCAGAAGTTAAAGCACATTAGATTTTATGAAAATCCAATGAAGTTGACTACACAGATTTAGACGAAATTCTTATGATTAGTTCGAAACTGGGACTGATTGATTAAGAACATACTGTAAATGGAAATCTTTCATTCTCTTTTTCAATTTTCTTGAAAAGTGTAACGTAAGAAGATGCAAAAGAATCTTGATGATTTTTAAGACTCACAGAATTTTTTACTATCGGACATGCCCTTAACCAATAATCAGATCCTAGTTACTATATCTTTATATAGCCCAAAAATGAGAACGGATTTAGTCCCTTAATGTTCATCATATGATATTTATTGATTACACTTAATTGTGTGTGTGATGGCAAAATTATTCGAAGTTAGTCGCACAACTTAAAATTGAAATGCGTTCAATTTTAAGTTGTGCGACAAACTTCGAATGAAACAAGTTTTGAATATCATTTGGAAACTAAATTATAAGAACAGCTTAAAATCTGTTAATTCAATTTATACATCAATAATTACGATTTTGTCATTGACCTGTACTTTTACGGAGAAAAACTATATATACAGGTCAATGGTATCCCTCAGGGTTCTAAACTTTCTAGTACTTTAACTAATTTGTTTCTATATTATTATGAAAAATCTTTTATTATTCAGATGCCTCTTGCATTTAAATATATTGAGGACTTTATAATTTTTATTTTTTCGGAATTTGATATAGTTCGTACAGACATTTATCCAGAAGAGTTAAAATTAATGAAAACAAATAATAATAATTTAAAAACTGAATTTTTAGATATTTTAACTGCAGTACAAGGAAATTGCACATACACTGATATTTTCAACAAAACAAATGATTTTAATTTTAAAGTAAACAAATTAATTTTTGGAATTCTCTAATATTTGTATTAAAATTTATAAAAATATAATTTTTACAATCAACTTAATAGAATCTATATAATTTGTTAATAATAATAATTTAAATAGCATCGAAAAACAAATAAATAGACTAAAAAGCATTCTAATTAATAATGATATTTCACAATCAAATTTATTAAACACTATTTGCCAAGTAGAGCATTGCTTATAAGAGTGAAGTAAGGCAGTTATAAACTTCAGAAAAATCACAAAAGCCTTGAAAATCTTATGAGAAGCTTGAAATACCAGTAGTAGTCTTTTAATTTACGTATTTATTTTGCAGGTTTAGAATTTTGTATATTATCTCTTGGCAACCTTGAATTTGAATTTATTTTTCATTTCATTTATTTGCTATTTTATAGATTTGAAATTTGATAATTATGAGTTTTACAGGTTTGAAATTTGATATTTTCCTTAATTCTTTTTTCTCGTCTTATTTCTTCAGTTAAGAACTTTTTCGATATGGCTTTATTACTTTTACTTGTGTTATTTCTAAAAATTTTTCAGTATGGCTCTTCGATGAACAGGATGTATTTAGACATTAGTTTTCAGCCATTGCAAAAAAGCCTTACTTTGTACCAATGTTGTTAACACCCCCTGATGAAACATGCCATGTGTGTTGGTACTTCATTTATATTAATTTAAATCGAATCATTTATTCGTTTAAACTGATTTATCTTGCAAATTTCACTTTGTGTGCTAGTTATTTGCTCTATTTTTCATTAATCATATATAATTCCTTTGTTGTATTTATATTTCTTCCAAATATTAACTAATTTTCAAATAATATTTATTTTATGGTGGTTATGTTTAAGCTGCTTGTGCGTTAAATGTATTGCTTTATTTATATATGTTGTATGCATTTGTTTCGCATTGTGATATTTGTAACTAGGCATTATATATATATATTCATATTCATAAGATATGAAAAGGACAACCTTTTTTGCTATATATTTCGAGATAAGAATCTTGAAGTCTATTTCTTTTAGAATTCCCATTCTCAACCAATTTTAAAACTAAGATTTGCATCTGTGTGTTTATGGATTTCAAGAATTCAGCTATATTGATATTATGTGCATAAAATCCATAACCATAGTTGCTTTACTTTCCCAAAGTTGATGGGAAGTAAAAGACATGCCTAGTTATAAGACACATACACATAACAAAAAGGAGAGGTCTTGTTCTATGCCTAAAGATTATCAAGCCTCTGTTATAAGACACAGAAAGGGAGAGAGAGAAACTTTATAAACACACTTTAAAAAAATAAGCTGAATATTCAATTCCTATTGATGACTAAAGAATGTGATGTGAGATTAATAAAAATATTATTATTTTATGGAGTAATAAAGATAAACTCTTACTTTTCAAAAATTCCCAAACGCTATGAACTGAAAAAAATCCATTTATATATAAAAGTATATGTTTTCATAAGATATTACACTAGAAAAGTTTCTACTTGATGTGGAATATCTTATGATGAAAACATGATATTTAATTTTTCAACAGTACTAAGTTTAAATAGAGGAAAAATGGAAGTTGTGTTAATTCAATATGTAATATCAGAGCTAGTCAACAAATAAAATTTTTAATCTATGTAAATAAAAATGTGTAAATATATCATTAAAAATGAAAAATTTGTTAACATTATTGGTTAAAAAATTTTAATATAATCTTTTAAGTTTAAGTAAAAAAAATTACTCGAGTGCTGAAGAATTTTCATAATAAACTTATGATAATATTTTAATTCATTAAAAAAAAAAAAAAAAAAAAAAAAAAAAAAAAAAACACGCAAATTTAAAGATAATTCAATTCACCCTTATAATATAGTATAAAAAAAGAAAGAATCACTTGAAATTTCGTAGTAGCCCATGTTTCTTTAATATTTTGTTCTCACTAGTGATATTCTGTACTATTGATTATATGAAAGAGATCTATTCAGTATAGTCGCAGATATACTTATTGTAGGAGTTAACCTATGTGAACATAGATTCAGGTACTTGATAAAAGATACAAGTGTTGATTGATACAGAATTTCTCATTATGTCTAAAAGTTTATTCTTGGGAGACTGTGATCATTCCCAATAACTCTTTGTACAGTACTGATGTTGGAGATGGTATCTTAAAAAACGATTTTTTTCATTATAATTGATATATATATATATATATATATATATATATATAGATAGATAGATAGATAGATAGATAGATAGATAGATAGATAGATAGATAGATATAGATAGATAGATAGATGTTAAATGGAATTCTAAGTTTTATGGAAAATGATATAGCATACGTTTTGTCGAATACTACTTCAAAGTTATTCCTAATTCGTTCTACAAGATAGATAAAATTGTCTGTTCACTGAGCGGTATTAGAAAGTGTGTTCATCGCACTGTAATTCCAAGCCAGAGTAGGACAGGGAAATGAGGAGAAACATATTTTCAAAATTGGAAAGAAACTTACAAATTTAAAATGAATTTACTGAATTTTAATTTTAATTTATTTTTTAAATATATCTTATAAAATATTTTGTTATGAAAACATGAAATATTTGTTTAGATCATGTTTAGTTTTATGGAATCTTAATGACACATTTTCATAGTTTCAGCTCTGCTTATTCTTCACTAACTATAAAATTGTGGGCAAATTTGTGAAATTAATAAGTTAAAAATTTTTTTCTATATTTAGATTGCAATATTAATAACTCTAAAGTGGAAAAAAGGGAAGTATATGTGTGTGTCTCTATTATATTCTAAAATTTTTGTGTTTTCAATTTCTACCTTAGTTCCTTTTTATTGATTTAATTTCAAAATTTTTGCTGTTTTTTAGTCGTTTCTTTTCGCCACTTCTGCTTGAAAATTTGAATAATGTAAATTCTAAATTTTAAAGATTAGACTTCACTATAATTGTTATTTGGACAGATTTTCTAACTCGAGCAATGTAGAAACGTTCTTATAAACATAAAAAGATAGAAAAGGAAACAGTTTTAACATACAGCAAAATATAAATCCCTTGATGTAATTATCGTTGTTTTAGATTGAAATAATTTTTTTCTAATATTGTTCAATATATGAAATATGATAAGTAATGTATTAATTTACCAAATTTGATAACTTTAAATATATTTCCAAATATAATTTAATTATTTTTAATAAACTAATTTTTCGGCTAAATGTCTATATGTTTCTCAAAAATTTTCAAATAATTCATTGAAATTTCAGACTTAAATCATTTTTGATGTATAATTTTCTCTCTTCTATTTCAGCTGATTACTCTGATCAATATATTCTTTCACTGACTTCTTACTCATTTTAATATCTCTTTTGTTTTGTTTGTTTCTGGTGTTCATTGCATATTTTTACTTACAAATTCGCATATTTTAGCTTCTGACATCTATTTACTTTTCAAATTATTTGAAGAATTATAAACTAGAAAATTTTTAGAGATGATAAAAAACGGTTCACCATTTTAAACTTTATTGATTTAATCGATGAAATAATTTACAGTAGACAAAACAGGAAAAACACTTTCTTTATGCCACTTATAATGTTATCTCGATATTTTCACTTACACACATTATCTTGAAGTTTTAACCCCCTTTTTTTTAAATAGCATCGACAGAGACTTTCCATGGAATAATTAACAATGAATTAATATATTATAAAACATTCGAATTTCAATTTTAAAGTGATACAATAAAACATAAACATTATACTCTGTGTATGCAGATTATAATACTTTTTTTCATTCAGAATTCATGACCCAATTGTGTAACAATTTAATGAAGAGATCATTTTTTTTGAGATTTATTTGAAATTTGAGATTAATGAAGAGATCATTAAAAATGAAAAGTTGGGAGTAAAATGTATTTTCAAATCCCATCTGAATTCGCTTAAAGCAAATTAACTGTCATACTTATACTACACATGGTCAATATTTTAACACTTTGTGAAAATGATATCCTTAAACATTGATTTTTAAATCATTTCAGAAGAGGAAGAATTTACAGATTGCTTAGTGGAAAGTAAGACTAAATCCCACAGTTTTGAAATGTGATTTAATTATGACTCAGAACTCAGCATCCATTGCGTTTTAACGTAAGGAAGAAGGTGGGGCAGGAGGAAGAATAAAAACACTCGAATCTATTTGCAGATATTTCACTCATTCTAAAGTCAATTATGGAGAACGAAAGTACTTATTTTCCCAAATAAGCAGAAGACGCATACCTGATTGCATGACTTGATGCCCTATTCCAGCCAATAGGGCGAATTCAAAAAACGCATCGCTGGTCATGCTTTTTTGAATCTCTGATTGGATGTTTGAATTTTTTCTCAAAGAGTTTTTTTTTCCTAAGTTTAACTTTGTTATTGTTTATTGTATTTTGATTTTAAAGTTGAAATAGGTGGAGCCAGAAAATATGAATTCGTATGATATACGTTTGTAGAACGAATTATTTTCTATTGCATTTTTCTTTGTTTTTCAAATTAAGGAATTCCTTAGTTAGATTATAAAGATCTAATTATTTTTTAAATCATATGAATGAATCTGTGTGCATTCAGTTGATTATATTCAAATAACAATATTCATATATAAAAATTTACTATATGTGGTTAAGGTTAAAAATAAATTTAATTAGGAATTACTTTAATTAAAATAGAAAAATTTTTCTTAGTTGCTAATAAGAAAAGTTTACATATTGAAATGCCTTACAAGGTCTGTTTTTCATAGCAGCTTTTCAATAATTTTTTAAAATATGCGTCATTTGTGTTAAATACATTTGTCTTTCTCTGTTTGAAAAGAACAAGTTTTCAGAAAAATAATGGAATTCAAGTATATATATAGTGTATTCCATTTTTATTAATTGATTTATAAATTAATTCATTTCATTGATGCTCATGTATAATAATAGAATTCAATAGCTACTGAATAAATAATAAATGTATATGATATTCTTAAGTCAATTATTAATTTTGAACAAAGCATCCGTCTATACTTGAATTTTTTAAACATGTTTCTTAAAAATATTTTTTTACATTTTTTTTAAATTTTTTTTATATTTCATATTTAATTAAGTTTGTTTGATGTAAAGGAAATTTTTGTTATCGAAAAATATTGTAGAAGTTTTTGTTAACAAATTAACATTTACTCTTTACATTTATACTGAGATGCATATCCAGCTACAACAAAATAAATTGTCATTGTTGAAAAGGAATAAGTTTTCTTTTCGTTAAATTACGGTATTGAAGCTGAATGCTAACCACCAACTATTACAATATAATTTTTACTTTTAATTTAATGATATATATATACCTGATATATGATATATATATATACCTGTAACTACCTTACTATAAGAAAATAGCATAATTTTTTATTCACAGTTATCCAGATGCTAACTACTTCTTATATTTTAATTGATTATTTTAATTAAGAAAATATAGCACAAATTATACACCTATTCTTTGTTGATACTTTAGAAATACTTGCGAATCAAATTAGAACTTGTTTCATGTATTTGTAATTGCCCTTCATTGAATGCGATATGACAGAAGATCAATTAATATAATTAAAACCATTAATCTATGTCAAACACCTCTTCGTCCACACACGTTCGTCCACTGGGGACGAACCTGGGCGGAGCGCCAAATATCCAATGAAAACGTACCAACGTGTTTCAGAACTTTGGCTACATTTGGCATTTTATCGCTTTCAAAAGAGCTTTTGAAAATTTTATTTTCTGTTTCAAGTTTTTGTGTGGAGAGTGGTTGACTCTCTTTGTTTTGACATTAAGTATACTATCAATTTTAGTAAAATTTAAGCTAACTTGTATAAAAAATGCATGTCAAATTGAATATCAAGATGCGTCTATTGCGTAAAGAAAGATGTGATTTTTTTTATTGTATTCCATGAAGTAATGAAACGTAGAAAAAAATGAAAGGATAATTTTTAAATGCACAAATTCTACCGATTAACTTTCGATTCTGTGAAGAATGGTAAGTAATTATTTTTTCTTAATTATAAGACAAAATAAAAATACATTTGTTATATTGCGCCATAATTCAATTAAAAAGCAAAAATTAAAATTTATTCACAAAAATAAAAATATTAAAATGCTAAGAATAAATTTCCATATCAATATTTGTTAGGTTTCAATTAAGATTTGCTAATTGATATATTTTACACACGTTGCAAGTTTAAGAAAATATTTCTTGCATTTTTTCAAAAGTTTCTCAAGATCAATAAATATTGAAATTATCAAAATATTGAATTAAAAATATGCTTTTGATAAATTTAAAATGTATATAAAGATTATGCTTTATATAAAAATCATTAAAAATCATTGACACAAAAAGAAACTATCATTTTATTTTTGTGTAAGCAACTAAATGAACTTGGATACTAATTTTTTTTCTTTTTACTCAAACCAAGTTTAAAAGATACAAAATAAAATACGAAATGTTTAACAAATTCTTTAATTGCTGAATTAAAGGCAAGAATTTTTATTTAATTTTTTACCAGAGAGAAATAGCTTTTAAAAGTCTGAAATTTACTGTCTGTTTAGAAGAAAAAAAATTCCTTTTCTGTTTAATGTATTTCATCTTTCAGAAATGAACGAATAAATATCGACGTGAGATGTATTTATTCTAGTCATTTAAAAACATAGGCAGTATGAAATCTGTCTCGGTCGTCTATCGTCAATATTTTCGCTGCTTTTATTCTTATTAATAACATTAATCAACTCATAGGAATGAAATGAAATTACTCATAAATATTTATTTTTTAGTTGTCTATAAATTATTTCGTATACCAGCAACAATTAGATTGAATTTAAAAACAGTTATTTTCATTGTTAATCTTTTTCTTAATCACACACTTTGTAGATAGTTATTTCTCCTTCTTAACTTCTATATATATTTATATAAAAAAATGTTGTTATATATGTGTATATATATGTTTTTTTTGGACATATATAATTTATATGTGTATAATTAATAAAATTTATTAAGAAAATCTCAAACAAACAATTAAATAAATTTGATTGTTTTATCATGTATAACTGTATTAATCAAGAATTTTGTTTTCTTGTAATAATTGTTAAATGTTTATATGTAAATAATTGTATTCGTATAAATATTTTGTTTCTGTAAATTATTCTTTTCGTTTAAATATATAAATCAAGAAATTGAATCTTTCTAATTTTTTATTACAAATATTCATTGCCATGTATTGTACAATCCTTTGGGAGTACTTACTATTCCTTGAGTTAAAATTATTGTATAAAATTTATTTGTGTGTGCTAGAACTGTCTATTTGTTATGCAGATTAATTTTAGGCTCCAATCAATTTCACTATAAAATCAAGGTAAATGGCCCTGTGGCTACAAACCTACCAAACCTTAGACCTACTTCTTCTTTTCATTGTTTAGCTTTACTGTTTTTTATTACATGACTGCTTAAAAAAAGGGCAAATTAAGATGCTTTATGAAAGAGCTTTACAAAATATATAACGTTATATATTATAAAAGTATCTATGAATCTATATTGAATAATATATAAATAACAAATATGTACTGAAAATAAGAATAAACAAAACTAATATAGATATTAACCCTTCTTTGCATAATGGTGGAAATTTCCATCATAACCTATAATGCCCAAAAATTATATAAAAGAACAAGTTCACTTTAAGTTGATCGTGTTTGGATCCCTTTTTAATGTCCATTGCATAAAAAGAAACATAGCTGTCAAAAATAAACAAGTGCCATTATCAGTGAAACGAGCTTAAAGTTGTCTCATTCCGCTGTTTGTTGTAGTTGCAATAAACGTATGATTTCATTTATAATTTTGTTTTATTATATTAGAGTTTCTATTGCTAAACAATTGAAAATGAGTGGAAGAAAGGTTTGTAACACGTGTTTCTGTTATTTTCCTCTTTTATTTCTATTTAATACTAAGCTAATGATCTAACTTTGGATGATGATGGAAATTTTCAGCATATTGTTTTTTGCTAAATTTATACTATAAAAATATACTAAGATTTTTTTAGCTATTTTTCCTTTAATTTTGAATATGAATTATATCAACTTGATTAATTTCACCAATAAAGAAAAAATCATGCAAAGAAGGGTTAAGAAGCAATTTATATTAAAACTTTCAACTTACTCCAGCGCATGAAATGTGTTTGAAATCTATTTGTTGAACTTTGTGTCCTAAAAATGTAGGTGATTTAAACAAATATTTTTTCTCTTAGAATAGAAAGTCGTGCTGAACAACTTAAGCAAAAACCGAGTTCCAAAAAGCCGCTTAAACTTTGCGAAATCCTGTTAATTATATAACTTAGGTTTCACATAAATACGGGTTTTGTGATTCTTAAAATATTCCCGAAATATTTATTGGATGAAGTTCTTCGTGTGGGGCAATAGAATTATCTACAGTTTTTTCTGTGGCTTATAAATAGTGCTTAGGAGGGGATATACACTTTTATTTCTTTTGCTCTTTCAAGTAAATAACATTTGACTTAAGATAAAATATTTGTACTGAAATTCAAGAAATCAATAAAGAATAAGGAAAATCCTTGATTATGTTATGTTGTCTTAGAATGTAAGAAATAGGCAATTACTTTTGGTTATATTCAACATTTAAGATATTACAAATAAATTTAATTTCACTTGTTAATTTTCTTTCAGTCCTTATGAGAAATGCAATCTCTGATGACCTTAATGATTGTAATAAGTTTTTGTTATTAAAGCTATGTAATTTATCCTTTTGTGGCTATTTTATGGTTAATTAATCAGTGATTTTTATATATCTGTAAATGTAATTAATGTGCGAAAATAATTTAGCACTTCGTGTTTAATATTTTTATTTGAATATATACTGTAGAAGTCATTTATGGTGAAAATTAAACAAGTGTTAATGTTTGCTTACAAATATATGTGAGAAGGTACAATTAATACAATTAAATTATTTTCTGTACAGAGAATTTATAAATTTTATTTGTCATTTAACTATTTAATATTAATTTGGATCCAGATTATAGAGCTGTATCATCATAGTGTAGCTTTATCTCAATAGTTGCTAGATTTTCTTTAAGAGATTTAAAATCATTACTGTGATAATAATGTTGGTTATTTCTTTGATGCAAAAAATAAATAAATAAATAAATAAAATAAAAAAATAAAAAATGAAATAATAATAATAATAATAATACAAATGCCTGTGAATAAAATAAGTTGAAAATTTAGAACCTAGTACTACTTAATGCTATTGTATTAAATTTAACCTAATTTTTATTTTTAAGGAGTTATTTAAAACACTAATATATATATATATATATATATATATATATATATATATATAACCACATTTGTACTTTTTCAATGCTTGAGAAAGTAAACAAAAAACAATTATTTTTAAGTGTTGATATATTTTCACGAATATCATTTAAACTTTTCTACAACTTGAATATTTTCAGGGTTAAGCTAAGTGAGATATTTATAAATTAAAGGAAATATTAAGGTTGAATTTTGAAGAAATGTTTATTAAAGTACTTACAAATATTGTATTTTAGTTTTTCACTTTACCAAAATTTAAGCGAATTAAATTTACTAACAATGCACCTTACATTTACCATAAGACTCACAAGGGCTTATGAAAAATAAGGCATTCCATTCATCCTATGAACATTATAAATTATTAATTTTTAAGTCTAATGATTTTATGAATTAATTAACGAATAAATTTTTTACTTATGGTAAGAATAATAGTTTTCTCACGATATATGATTAACATAATTAATAACGATAATTTTGAGCTTCTGAAAACCTGCTGCACTCAACAAAATTACATAACCACAAATTTCTTAAGATGACTTCTTTTTTTAATGTGAAGTTTACCAATGCATTGTTTTCTATCAAGAAGCTATTTGATAAAATAACTTAAGACTTAAATACCGTTTAAAATATTATCCATCTTAGATTAACTTGCCATCAGCCTTGCATATTTTATAGTTGAATGTAATGCATGTTATTTTATATTTAACTATCGAGGAATCTAAAATGTATCTGAATAAATACTTTAGGTTCAAAAGTTAATAATGATTAAGTACTGATTCTCACAAATAGCTACTTTATACTCCAAATATCTAAGATTATTCAAATTAGTAGCACGAGACGCGTGCATTTCTTATTATAAAGCTATATTGTGGAGTTGCTGAGCAAATAAGATGAAAAGTATTAATATTTAAATTTAAGATTCGTATTGCACGTCCTCCTTGAAAGTATCCCTGCCATCTAATAGATTATGGCAGAAGATAAATTATTATTATCTTGATATTTAACCTGACTACAATTTGATTGATTATGGTGAGTGATTTTTTGCTTGGTAACTCGAAATGAAAATTGAAATCTTATAAATGCGACGATTATGTTTCTTGAATCAAAATTTGTAAAGCTGTCATGGAAAATTGGAGAAAATCTTGTTACAAACTCTTTTTAGAGTTAAATCTGCCTATACAAATATGACTGCTAAATGTTTGCCATATCATTTTGTGGCAGGGATTTTTAAGATTTAGTGTTTACGACATTAGCTTATATCTCATTAAATCGGTCTTTAAAAGTTCCTTTTAATTTAATATGAGTGATTTTTTAGTTCATTTTTAAATAATCTATTTTATGTACTGTATAATATAATATCTATCTTTTAATTTGATACCATTCTTAATGATAAAATGGAAATAAAATGCTATAGATTAGTATTGCTACACTAAAGATATTGTAAAAATGATAAAATTTATCCTAAAAATTAATTTACTATCACTTACACAAACTATTTACTCTTAAATATGTAATGAAGAAAATTTTAAATTATACTGTAAATTAAAACAAGTTAAATAATACTGTAAATTTGATCCTCTAAAATTAAAATCTTATTTTCATTCAAATTCATAATGCTGAATAATGAAAGAAAATAGTTATTTTGAAAAGTTGCATTTACATTTTTCAAAAATGACAAAATTTACTTTTTCAAATACATTCACAAAACATTATGTAATAGAAATTTGGCAATTTTCATTATAATGAACATAAAACTGTTTTTATTATAATACCAGAATAGCTTTGACTTATTCTTAAGCAGTGAACCGAAATTTTACTGAGATATTAGGTAAAATTAAGCTGATAAAAACGTAAAAATCCTTCACAAGGCCCATCAAGAAATTTAATGAGTACATACGAAAGCAATAAGAAACCTGCGTATAACTGACGGATCAGTTTTAAACCCAATCAGATATTGATAGATATAGATCTGCACGAAATTTCACCTTATTACTTTAATATAAGTTCAAAATGTGATATTAAAAATATGCAAGAAAGTGAAAGAAAGTATATATAGAGATGATAGATATGAATATTATTTTAGATAATTTTTCTGTGTTACTATTATGATATAGATATTATGCTATATTTTTATGTATTGAACTCGTAAAAACTATAAATTATTTGTTAATTTTGTTGTATTTAATCTTCTTTTCTTCAGATGAAGCATTTACCCAGTGAAATAAAAATTTTAATATTAAATGCTGCATAATTTTTGCGCTAAAAGTAAATAACTGTTAAATAAGAATTCACATTTACACGTACGATAAGTACGTGTTTAAAATATTTTGATTCTAAAATATTGTTACATTATTAAATTAAATTTTAAACTGAAATTATTTACGAAATCTAATTAATTAATTCAGCAGTATCCAAAGTATATTTAACTGTTATTGACAGCTTATAAAATTCACACACAAATACTGCATCAGTAAATTAGCTTCATACTTATAATACGACAGAGTTAAAATACAAGTTCACAAAGAAAATTTCTAATTCATTACAAAATGGAATGAAAGTGTTTTAAAGAAGGGATAAATTCTAATTGTAATATAACTGGTGCTTCTAAAAAACATTTTGTTTATTGATAAATTTTTACATACTTTTGTTAGAAAACACATAGAAGATAAAAAATAATTTATATGAAATATACAAAAAAATATTAAGTACAAGCATTGTTAGATTTTGCGATAAATTTTGTTTAGAGATTTCTATATCGATGAATGCATACATTATAGATTAATTATTTTAGCTGACTTTTAATTGTCACTAATTAACCATTTTACAGAAAATGTATCGAAAATTTTCACATTCAAGTATGTTTATTTAGATTTGTTCTTGTATTATTTTTCTATCCTATTTGAATTGTGTTTAAAAGAGTATTTCCCATGATTGTCTAATAAACTAAATATATTTAATAAAAATTGTTGACTGATAATGAGATTCAAACTGCTTAATGCATATTAAAAAATTATTTTCTGTTGAGAACAAATAAAAATGAATAACTTCTATAAAACCGCAAAAATATATGTAATAAAATTATATGACTAATCTTAATCTATAATGTAAAGAGATTATGATTACAGATTATAATTATAACATTCGAAATGATTGTAAGCAAAAAAATATTTTTTTCTTTCTTTCCCTATAAAAATTTAGACAAATATTTACGAAGAATGTGTCATTATGTTTTTTATAAAACTATTTTAGATAGTCATGCAATTTTATTATGCTTAAAGGATATTTTAAGACATAATTACTTTTTATTTTATTTTAGAAAGAATATTTCTTAAAAAAATGTTTTAGTTGCATTTTAAAAAATTGAGCATAAACTATAAATGAAAGTTTTTCATTTAACATGATACATCAGTTTAATAGTTGATTCTTTTTTCTCATGGTAATGTAAAATGTTCCTAATGAATATTACACAAGAAAATATAGAATTAAACCGAGTAAAAGATAACTGAATAAAGTATGAAAAAAAGGAATTTTTTGAAAGTTAGTGTCGAAAAGAAAGAAAATCTACCCACCGGAAAACAAGCTAATATTTTCAATGAGGAGAAAAATTTGGCGCTATTTACCTGTGGGATTGGCGAACACGTGCTTTACCACTTGTGGCAACCCTGATAACTTACGAAGGCTGCAACCAACGACATCTTAGTATAGTGATAAACTTCCTCTCTTCAAACACCGAACATACTGTTTCCGTTCCCGGTTCAGAAGCTGTGATGTAGTGCTCCGTTAACATTTTGTTGTATTTGTTCATTTAAAAGATGATTTTAATTTTTATACATAAAATAATATTCCGTTAATGTAGTCCGATTTGGTTTTGGAGGTTTTCACCTCGCTTTGATGTGCCTTTCAACACAAAAAGAGTGCCATTGCCTTAGTCAGTAAGTCCACTTTTTTCTTTTTTTAAAGAAAACTGGTTTATTGGATATTTTAAATTTTATTTGGCTAATTACTGAAAGAGAAACATAGATCATAACAAAGTAAACTGTTATCTGAGGCTGTATCTCAATATATTAATATTATATTTTTGCTTATGTAAACCTTTTTTGCTCAATTGTGAAACATTATTAAAATTTTAAAAATATATATTATGACACTTAATACATATAAACATTTTACTAGTCATAGTAATAAAATATTCAATTATCAAATCATTTTTTTAAAATTTTTTCATAAAATAATAAAATTTTATGACTGGATAAATATTTTGTTACTTTGTTTTTATTTTGCTTAAAAATGTTTCAAAAGAACAGTTTAAAATTGAATTGATAATAACAATTTAATCTAACTATAATCATTGAAATAACTAATGTTTGTGTCTGAAAAAAATAACTGATTTTTAGTAAAGTATTTTTGAACACAAAACTTAAAAATATTTTTAATTGATTTTTACATTATCTTTCCTTTAATTACATATTTCATCATATTGAATACACTTTACTTTAATAATAGCTTTAATCAAAATATATATTCAATATTTTTATTCTTAGCTAAGAATAAAGTTTTAAAAAAAATGTTCATTATTCTTAGCTTCGGTAAAATTTTATGAGTCAGTATTACAAAACTAAATGTTGACTACATACATTTAACATTCTTGTACAAATTAAATGGTCATTTTTTTAATACTACAAATTGTGAAGCAGAGAGAAAAATCCCTGTGTATAATACATATTATTCATGCAGCTAATATACTCATCAACTAATAAACTACACAACTCTAATAGATTAATAAACTACATAAATGATTATTAAAGGAGCTGTTCAAAACTTTGTACTATCTCTTTCTGTTATGTAACAAAATAATGTCAGAATTTGTCAGTTTTCTGTTTGAATTGATTGAATAACAGGCTTTATTTTGAAAAACAGTGCTTGAATATGATATAGAAGAAAAAAAATTAAATATATATATACACGTTACCAAAATACCACTTTGTGAAATATGTAACTATCTTATATTAATAAAAGTTTCAGTATTATTTTTCTTTTTGTAAAATCATCATTTTTTTTTCATTCTGCTGTTGAAAATATTATAATGTTCTACACAAGATGTATTAATATAAATTTATTTTTAAGTTTTTTAAAAATGTAAATTTTCGCCTTAATTTCTGAGTTTGAATCATACACTGTATTTTAATCAAGAAGTTTAGGTTAAAAGAAATATTAATCTCATATAAATTATGTCAACCACATTTTAATATAACAAAGATAATCACAATTTTTTGTTAGTTAGAATAGTATTTTTTGATTTACCTGTTATTCGATTTTTAATGAAAGTTGTTAGTAATAAAATTTATAACCTCTTAAAATGTTAATTATTTTATTTCAAAATTCGATTATTTTATGTAAATTGTTTCATATAAATAATATTTAATTGTTGCATTTGAGTAACAAAAAATATAATAAGATTAAAATATTTAATCTAGTAAAGTATCGTCACAGTGTTCAGTAAACATTTTATTTAAGAAAAACTGAAAATAAACAGTAAAAAATTATCGTCATACTTTTCTTAATATTTCCATCCAAAAGTATTTGACATTAAAGCATTAAAATCAATTTCGCACTGAGAATTTAATAATTCAATGCAAAAATAAACGAACTAACTTTGAATTTAATATCATATGAATTTCAATTTTATCAGTTACTCTTATTTTTTTATAAAGTTGGTCAAGAATATTTTTGACAAAAAGAAAAAAAACTTGTGGGGTAAAATTCTTACTATAATTTAAGGATTAAGTTACAGTGAATGGAAAAAATTAACATATTTACAATGAAACTTAACTATTGAAACTGCATATTTTACAAGAGAACAATTATTAAATTATTATATAAAAAATTCAATGATAACCAAGCAATGGATTTTTAAGACTTTGAGATTGAATGCTTATAATTAATGTATTTTCTTGAAATCACTATGTGTAGTGTTTTGGGGCGATGAATACAATGAGTGTAAGGCCAAGGAAACGGAAATTTACAAGTACCCTCTGATTCTCTTGAAATTATTTAAGAATAATTAGCATTAATATATAAGAGGTATAAAAGTTCTCTAAGAAACCAATTTATATAAAAATGGTAAATATAAAAAAAAAGTTTAGTTTTTTATAAATTAAATAATACCTCTTATTTTATTCCTGATCATCTTAAATGACAACGACGGCTGCGACGTCTCCGGATTTTTGACGCGGGCTGTTTGTGGCCAAGGTCTGCAGAATTATTTCTTTTTTGAAATAGGAGATTTCGTTGAAAACAGTGTTATGCGTTGGTTATCCCATTGTTAAAGAAACATCATTTTTGCATTTATTTATTTTTTGTCTTTTGGGATAGAACAGAGATGGCACATGTATTTTAGATTAATGTCAAAATTTTTATGCTAATACAATTTTTTTTTGGTTTAAAAAGCGTAAATAACATAAAAATTAATTTTTTAACTTTATTATATTCATCTATTCCATTTAATGTATTAGCCGTTCATTGTTAAAATTTAATTATTTAAAATGTTTGATTACTTAATATTTAAAAAAAATTCAGTCTTTTCTTAAGGAGGAAACATTTAAAACGATTTGGCGAAATCTCTCAATTTATCAAGCCGTAAAATTTCATAATATATGTTTTTGTTTATAATTCATTTGAATCTTCACTCAAACTCTACAGAAAGTCTCTTTCTTTGTCTCCAGCTCCCGTGATGGAAACAGGCAAGTTTTCATGTTCTTCTCACTATTTCTTCTAAATTTTCCTGTTTTTAACTTCATTTTTAACTTAATTTTTTTTAATGTTATTTTTGTATTCTGAATGTTTTTCTTTACATTTTAAATGATTTACATTGCTCTGACCGAAAAATTTTCCTACATTTAAAAATCATTTTAGTTTTGTGATTGTCTTATTGCTTTATAATTTTATTTATTTTGTTAAAAAGAAATTCTAAGCGAATTTGCATTAGTAAATTGCATAGAATATTTACTTAATTTTTACTTCACTTAAAAACAAAATAAATAATTTTTATTAAAATAAAGGGGAATGATTCATTAGCGTTAAAGAGTTAATAGTCGGGAAACAACAAAATTTCTTAATGATCGTAATATATTAAATGCGTTATTGAAAGTATTGTTAATCTATTATTTTCGTTACAGTTATAAATTTTTTGATTTTAACATATAATTGTAAACTTCATACGCAATAATCTAAAGAATTTCTATAGTTTAGCAACATATTATTTTCAAAATTTTAATATCTTATCTCGGATTTTCTTCCATCCCACGCGTTGCAATTGAGAGATGTAAGTCGCATTTCAATATTATATAAATTATTTCATATGATTTTAAAAGAACTTTTCCTTGTTTTTCCCCTTTCTTTTTTACACACACACACACATATATATATATATATATATATATATATATATATATATATATATATATATATATATATATATATATATATTCTACCGAAATGGACCGAAAGCTAGAGGATTGTCATAAAATTCGACTTTATGTCAGACTTTATTGCAAATCCAGTTCTGTCTTATGAACTACGAATGGTACTTGAAGTGAGAATTTTTTAGTTATGAGAGAAATGTAATTATAAGTAAACTAGTGACTTTGGAAGCGATGTTGTATGTGGTTGTCATGTTACGAATTTATGAAAAAGTGGATTCATTGATACAATTGTGTATTTATCACAGATATTGTCATTTGTTGTAGATTTCATGAAGAAGTCAAAGACTACAGAAGTTAGGACGACTCATGTTAGTCTCCCGGTAATCTGACCAAAAGGGACGGTATGTTCTGAAGCGTGAGGTTCGTGAGAGTTGCAAGAGACATTCCTAAATTATTTACAAATGTGCTGCAGCACACAAAGAAAACATAGCCCCAAAAAAAATTTTTTTTCCACTTGACGTTTGCAACGTTACAACTGGAATGTGGAAAGCTGTTGAAATGTAGCATGATATTGATTTACGGTGTTGGTCCACTTTGATTTCCGATCTAATCTATAGAACGCATACACATTTGTGGGATGAGTTAGAGTGACTTTATTTAAACTATAAAGGAGTAGGGAATGGCCACATATGCATAAATTGTCTTCAACTGTATGTGTACACTAAAATCTGCAACAACTCAGATCAAGTGTTTCGTAAAATAGTGAATTTATTATGTTATAAAATTTTTTTTAAGGAATGGTTTGAAAAAAAAGACAGCAAATCGTCTAGTAGTTTTAATTTTTCTTCAAATAAGATTTATTGAATGAATATTCATAAAAAGCTAGAATTCAATAAAAATTTCTTTCTTCTATTTTACCGGAAATTGTTCAATGTTTTTTTAGATTAGCTAAATTATATAGAGATTATGCAAAAAGAAAAAAAAATTGTGTACGAAATTAAAAATTCTGACTTTCGATCGGTAAAATTTCTATCAATTTTTTTAACAGCTAAATACATATAATATTGAAATTATATTCTAAATTTATTGGAAATTAAATTTAATAATCTTGATAATTGAGGGCTTAAAATAACTTGAAGTGGAAAGTTATCTTAAAAATTGAATTGAAATATAAATTGAAAAGGCATTTTGACAAATGATTGTCAACACTGGAATAATATTTGTGAGTATCAAGGTCAAAATAGATAGTGCCTTTTATATTAATATTTTCAAAGATCAATTTGACTAATTCGCATAATTATCAGACTTTAATTAGTCTTTAAAAAAAGTAAATATTTCAAGCGAAAGAATTCACGCATGTTCATGGTTCTTCCATAATTGCTTGAAAACTCTAAAAAATCATTGCAATTTTTCGATTTAAGCTTGGTTTAATTTATTTGGAAAAAAAATTATTAGGATATTAATATGAAAAATAAATTAAATTTAATGATTATAAAATAATAAATTTATACCTCTGGAAAAAATCTTAATCTTTCCCTAAGTTTCGTAAAAAAAAAACTTTGTTTAGTGTGTAATGTGCTAAAACATTGTAAAAACTTTCTCACTTGGAAGAATAGATTAGCATATGTTTCACCAAATCAATGAAATTCTCAAATGTGATATCAATTTTAACTTAAAATCTTCAGAAGGTTTTTTCCATAATGCAAATTAATTTATACACTATCGAACTATATTACAGAAATAGTTTTACTGAATATTTAATATACATTAATTATAAAAAATTAAACTGATTTCTTGTTTCTGTCCAAGAATTTCTTTTGCAATTATTATGAAGTGAGAAAATGTTTTGAAACAAACATATTATCCCCAGCAATTCAGTTTAAAGGAACAATGCGTTATAATCATAGTAGCATTTATAAAAGGAAATACTTAAAAAAATACATTTCACACTTTCATTCCTTTTTTTTTTTTTTTGTATGAAATAATTTGAGCTTACTAACAATGGGATCCATTTTCGACTCTTCATATATACAAAATAGTTTCTTTTTAGGCTTATACGGAAACTACCAGTTTGAGAGTAAGTAGGATAATGCGTAAAATTTGCATGTTTGAATACAAATTCAGAAAGTGTGACGATGTTAAAATAATACATAATATAAGAGGATCCGTAGGGATATCCGTTTGACATGCAAAATAGAGGAAGTGAAAAAAAAATATTTTATTTATTTTGATGAGCGTTGAAATATTCTCGATGAAGTATAGTGATATGTACACACTCTTTCTTCCATGGATGAAATTAATAAGACCATTACACAATTTTTTTTATTCTTGTTATTAATTGGAGCATTTTTACTGCTGAAAAAAAAATTCTCTCTTATTGTTACGTTTTTGATCTTATTTATTAATTCTTTTTAAAGAATAAAACCTTTTACTTTATATTTACATTTTTGTTCATATTATGATTTTTCCTTAGAATATTCTGCCTTCTCTTCCCGGAAGTAATTCCTTATAATTCTTATCTTAAAATTTCATTTTACATTTAAAGTAAATTTTAATTAAAATAGTTTATGAATTTATTTAAATATATGGAATAAAGCGTACAGTAACTATAGATAATTTCAAGCTACTAATTAAAAATGCATATTAAATAATCTTATCAAAATATGTTTCAAAATTTGTTTAAATTATCTCATTTATATACACACTTGCACTACACTAACGCAATTTGATATTTGTTTAATGATAACTGAAATTTTGAATGATTGTTTCCTTCCTTGACTTTATGTAGATACTGATGTGAATATTTGGGAATTTTTGTAGAAGTATATGTGTTTGTGGTTCGATTACTGTCTCTAACGTAAATACTTGTGGTTTGGAATTCATTTAAAAAATTAGGTCCCAGTTGAATTAATCATGTGCAAAAAGTAATCATAATTTGACAAACTGAATGTACTCTACCAATGTGTATTAATGTATTATGTTAAAATTATCAAAGCCAAAAAAGGACACCTTTTATTGGGATTAATAA
>JAPDSC010079873.1:319822-343194 GCA_026290005.1 Latrodectus geometricus
TAAAATCATGGTTAGTACATATAAACGTATAAAAAATGAAAGAATGCGAAAATATACACTATTTTCATTTAAGCTAAAATTATCAAAAGTACAATAGAATACAATAGGAATAAAATTTATTTCAAACACAATTTGAAGAAATGTATTAAAAGTATTAAAACTTTATGTGTTTTATTTAAAACTCAGAAAATTAAATAATGTAAATTTTAATTTATGCTTATTTAATAAAATTAGCTTAACGTAATTTAAATATGTCATACACTGTGCAATTAAAAATAATTCTTGAAAAATAAATATTCATATTATAGAAATATTTACATTGTAATACTTTATGAAAAAGTCATTAGATTTATGTGTTAAGACTATCACGAAACCTGGATTTCTTCTCATACTTAAAAAAGATCATGATAAAGAATAAGAAACATGAAATAAGGAATATAAATATGATAGAAATTTATCAGTAAAAGCTTAATCTTGTAAAATCAAAGATAAAATTGTCTCTAAAAGTTTATTTTAAAACAAGTTTACAGATTTATATTGATATCCTCACATGAATAAGAATGATTATTAAAAGTTAAATCAAATAATTAATTTCTATAAGAATATCTTGTTTTCCCATTATAGGTTACATCTTGTAATTTTTTCGATCTTCAAAATTTTTAGAAAGCGAATTTAGTGATAATTTTGTTTTTGATATATTTTTGATCAAAGGAAGTTAACGTGTCTAGCCGTTGTATTGATATTTAACTCGTCATCTTGCATGAACTAGACAGGAAACTTATATATTCCTATTCCACACCTAAAACGACTTCGCAGATATCTTGTATGCAAATATGCACGACTAAGTTCTTAGAAAAGTTCTGCTAGCCAACACCTGTTTGATAAGAATCGGTCTTAACCTTCTGTTTCAACAGTGTGCTTAAAGCTGGAAAAATAAGTAATTGTTAGGCTATTAAGAAAGCACCCTTTTCAAATTTATCAAAAAAATTACCCCATTGTAACATTGTCGACCAATCACAAGCGTACTCCATTTACGGCGAAGTGTGAAATGTTTCCGCAATATCTCTTATTAGCACCAAATTATTACTGACATTTATTTGATTTTGCATTTCCACACAAAGTTCTATTGTTCTCAGTGGATTTAATTTGGAATTTTCATAATTAATCTTTAAAGTAACATGAGCTCCACAAGGGTATTTAAACTTCCATAACAGTTTAATGCACATCAAAACAAGTTTTATGATCCATTAAATTTATATTATAGATTTTAAAGTATTTAGCCCCTCTTACTTCATTCTTCATCTCTATTTCATCAGTTAGTTCATTATTTATCCTTCAGATTATATCTGAATAATTTAGACATCTTTCATAATTTTGTAATAAATAAGAAATTTTAAGTGCATATATATATATATATTATGTTTTGTAAGTTTGAGGATTCACATTTACTAGGTAGCTAAATTTTTAATTGATTTCTTCAGCTAAAAGTTACCAAAAGTTTAGCATTAAAATTTTGTATTTTCTTTTTATAATTTAAGGTATCAAACATTTGTCATTATTTTGCGGGTGCTAATGAAAAATATACAAGAAACATACATCTATCATAATATATGTATGAAATAAATAATTACTTAAAAAAATGTATGTATATTTTCACATACCTATAAAGATCGCAAATTCTTAATATTTTCTGCTGGTTTCAAATATTATCATTTTATTCAGAGCAAATTTTAATTTCATATTTTTGTAAAGTTATAATCTTTGAAAAATTTTTTAACACTAAATGATTTTATAAATTAAAGAAAAACTAACAAATCCAAATTGTAAAAATTTTGTATGAAATTTTTGTTAACATTTTTTTATTAGAATAAAAAGCAATAAAATGCATACAGTTTAATTAGTATCGAATACTTTTAATTTTTTCTTGAACAGACATATATTAACTAAATGTATTAAAATCTCAAACTGTGTAAAATGTGGTATTTTGTCTATAAACATAAAGAGGCAGGTAAAATTAAATTTTATCTGAAATTCCGCTTCATTAAAGTGTTGAATCAAACATGTGTTAGATTCCTTGAAAAACTTCTTAAGGAGTTTAATATTAAAAGTTTTTGGTTTTTTAAGGAAATAATTTTCCAAGTCTTTTGAAAAGCAGACCTTAAAGAAGAGGTCATGGCCGTAAATTTATTATACCTCTCCACAATACGTATATTAGTTGAAGGAGATGCAACTACGTTTAACCATTTCAAAGGAGAAATGATTCTAAATAATAGTATATTTAATTATAATAAAAAAATATTCTTCAACACCTAAAAACGAAATGAAATTAAAAGTAATATAAAAAATACATATATATCGTAAAACTTTTTTTCTTTGTTAAAATCAAGTTACACATTTGGAATAAATTTTATGACGCATAGAATGCATAAAATTTTTAATTTCCATAATAAACAGTGATTTAATTATTGCATTTAAAGTTGCATAAACTAGCAATTGCCTTCGAAACTGAGTTGTTTTTATTGAAAATGTAATATAAATACACATTTTTAATAGCCGCTGACAAGATGTGCGAAACAGTATCTATAAATCAGGCATGTAAATAAAAGAATTATTATATATTTTCTATTTTTATGGGTTTAATAGAGTAATAAAATAACGAAGTCGCTGAAAGGCTTTTCAATATCTCCTATAATAGATTCCCGATGTTCCAGGACGATATTATTTTCAATCAGGTGCTTTTAACACTTCTCGTCTTAAAAGCAACGGACATTAGTGAATTATTGGATTTCGTCACACACATGCTCGGACGGAAAACATTTATTATAGACCGTCTCATATTTACGACTTTCGTGACATCGTCATATTTGCAAAGTCGCGAAATCGGAATTGCAGAAAAATTACTATTTCAGTTATAGGATTTTGGGAATGAAAGGCTACGAAGAATGGAACCATAAGGGTTGTTAGCATACTCAGAAAGAAAGTTAAGCAATTTATGATTTAGCAAATTGGCAGTAATAAGTTTTGTTGGATGAACATTTGATGGCTCAGCTCATTTTGGTAATGGCTCTTTCTAAATAGTGTTACGCTAAGAGTTGTGTGTGTTACGCTTCCTAACTCATCAAGAAAAACACACACAGGGGAAAAACCCAGAATGTAAAGTCATGTTTTAATATAATTTTGAAAAAAACTCATCATACTTTTACTTAAAAATGATGTTATTGTAAATCAGTTATTAATATTGTTGACATTAAAGAGACAATAAAGATTATTAATAGTATTTTTTAGAAAATATAAATTCCTTGGCTTTAATACTTTATACTTAATCCGACTATAGTATCTCTATAATACTTAATATCGAAAGTTTTCTTATATATATATATATATATATATATATATATATATTTCTTAAAATTATATATTTATACAAATAATATATATATATATTCCCAACTAAGAGATTCCCCAATTCAAAAATTTCAAAAAACAATACACAATTTTTATTTTCTATTGGAATATAATTAATTTATTTTTATCGTAATACAATATATATAATGCATAATATTAGATTTTTTGTTCATTAAATGACAAAAATTAGAATTAATAGTAAATTTTAGTTTTAATTGATTTAATAATGCGGCCGACTTCTTCATAAAAATTAATTATTTTAGTATATTAAAAAATTGATTTACTTCAATGCACAGGAAATGACTGTTTTAGAATATTAAAAATAATGTTTGGTGTATTAAAAACATCTATGCATTGTATTTTTTATTTGTACACAATAAGGTTTAATCCCCTTTAGTTATCCTTTAAATTTTACTCATTTTCAATCTATAATATTTTTGAGCTATTCCCAGTAAATTTAAATTGTCATGAACATATTTAAAATAAGTAAAATGTTGACTAATATTTTATGTCATCTAGTTATATAAATTTGAACAAATCCTAAATAGTATTTAGCATCATTTATTTAATAAATTAAAAATTTTACGTCCAACCTTAGATGTAAGACACGCTAATGCTATTGTATACCATTTTCATTATAAGTGTAAATTTCCTTATGTAAATATATTTTTCTGATCTATAAATAACTCATGTCATTGTTCGATTTTATATGCTTTTAATTGAGGAATTTTCACTGAGATCCAAGCATCGATGAGCGTAAATTATTTGTATAAGTATATAATTTTAAGAAATTGGTGTTAAAACTTTAAATTAAAGTGTTATGCTTCAAATGTGCATTGAAAAAATTCGATTGAAATTTATCGTAAATAAACAAATTTTATTTTATTGAGATATGAATCTGAGTAGTAAAAATGAACTATATTACTGATACTCAAATCATCCTCTATTTTATTCTAAAATATATTGATATATATCGCCTTTTTTGCCTCATGCATTCATGGTTACTGAATTGGTATCTTTCGCTGTAACCACAACTCCCACAAGAAGTCTGCGTGCGAAGTCGGAATTAAGAGAATAGGTAATTGCTGGGCTATTACTTCACATTAACAACTTTTATATAGCCAGGAATTGTAAGCCGAACAGCAAGTTAGTGCACAAATGCGGGACGGAACCTGGAAATAGCCTCCATTGGTTTGCTTCCGACGTTTTTATTACTAAATTGATTATTCGTATTAGTTGGCAAGTAAGTATCTAGGATGAAACAAAAAAAATATATATATATATATGTATTTCCTTTTTTCCATATCTTGGTACTTTCATTGCAACGGTCGATTAAACCTGAAGTTTATAGAATGTTTCTACTTTTAAATTATTCTACATTTACATGAAAATCTCCAAACCGTAATGCGGTAGGAGCCTATAATGTAGAAAGAATAGCAATTTATGGGAGACATGAATTTTTTCCTTTTCCCTAACTTTTGAAGAATAACTTCACAAAGCTAAAAATATAAGTCTAGGTTATATTCAAAGCTCGTAATAGAGTTATTTCTTTGTCTTATGTTTGATAATACTACAGTTATTACTTTATAACATTCCATTTCTTTTAATGTTTTTTTTAAAATAATTCACATCTATAATTATAAAAATACTTTTTAGACAAAAATGCGCATGAATTTCTCAATATAGTATGATGCTTTAAATAAAAAAAATTGAAAAACTGTCTTTATGTCAATTTTCTTTTTGAGTTTGGAGTAAACTATTAAAAAAAAAAAAAATGATGTGAAAGAACATAATCTTCTAAGCTTTACCTTTCACTTTTCTTTTACTTTTTATTGAATGAGATATTAAGGGTTTCTCTTAAAATAAATTTAATAAATAAAATATAAAAATTAAACTCCAATAAAATGAAAAGTAATTTGATCATAAAGGATTATTTACGTTCATATATAATAACTGTATTGAATATGCAAAAATATTTTAGTTATTATGCTTTTTGTTATTTGTTATGTTTGAACTAAAGGATTAGACACAAGTAATTTATATATTTTTATTTGTACCGCAAACAATATTTGCAATAAGACCTTAAGAATTTGAGGATACTATATACAATTAAAATATATTTGAAAACCTTAATGAATGATACTTAATAAATTCAAAGTAGATTAAATATTTTTTTATAATTATTTATTGTACTCAGGAAAAGTACTCTCTAAGGATTTAATTTAACTATACTTAAATTTTTTTTCATATAAAATATTCAGAAGATTCAAAAAAAGGAATATTATAAAAAATTACTGAATTATTCAGGATATCATTACAGAAATATTTTTTATGGAGGAATATTTTTTACATAATAATTTAAAAAGTAACCAGTAAAATTATATTTTTTATAGGTTTCAATAATTCTTCCTTAGTAAAGCTGATGATAAAATGAAGCAATGAATTAGAATTGTCAAAATGTGTTTTATTCTGATATTAAAAAATTTATAATAAAAAAAATTCCGTCATATTTTTCAGTTTAATCATAATTCAATTCTTTTAATTTTTCTTTAACCTACATAATTCAATTCAGTTTTAACAGATCCAAGTAATTGAATCAATAATTTGACACTTCTCTTTTTTTTAATTTTTGTAATGCAAACCAGAATTGATTTCTAGAATAGTCAGTTAATTATTAAAATAATATTAGGTAATATGTTAAGATGCTTTGTATTTTCAGTTGCACATACTTTCTAAAATTATCTATGTTAGAATATATAATTTACATATAACTATTTTTCTAATGAAGTGGCGATTATGTGATTAAAGTAGGTATAAAATGAACTACGAATTATGCAGAAAGCATGTCTTTCCCAGGGGAAATAAATTATGAAATCTTGAATGTTAGGTTCATTTGCTTTACAAATTTTCTTCGTTTCTTTTCTGGGACAAGCCGACAATTTATGACGACAGTAGAAACCAGACACAAAACATAACTTTTACTTAGTATCTATTTTCTAAGACCTATTCTTCTTTATAATGGCAACACCATAGCAAATAGCCCCCCACAACGTCACGATTCTCAAAGTTATATGTCAGTCTAAGTTAGAATATTACAGTTGAATGAGCACTAGAGAATGTTAATCACCTTTCTATATAGCTCAGATTATGTAAATGCAGTACGTTTGTAAAAGTAGAAAATTTTACTTAAATGTTTAAAACGACAATTAATTCATAATCATGTTTACTTTTTTCAGAAAACTTGTGCAGTAATGATTTTAGTTTAAGAAAATATTAGAATTTTATAAAACCTGAATCGAAACCAATTATCGTCAGAGCATTTTGATTAAATGTTTCTAATATTTTCAATGGTGCCTTAACGACTATGCGAATGAAGCAACATTCTCAAAATAATTTTATTAATTTTATAACTATTATTCGTATGATTCTCTATGTGAAATAAATGATCGTTTTCTTTGAATAATACTTATGCACAATTACTTAAAATAAAACCTCAATTTAGTCTTCTATATTATAGTTATTTTAAAAAAGTTGCATTTGATTCTAGAATACCAATAATTTAAATCAGTTATAAAAATTAAAATAATTAGGTTAAATACTTAAAACCAATTATACAGAATTACTTGATAGAATTTTGAAAATAATAAACGGTTTTATATTTCAGTAAATATTTCCAAATTTATACGGAAACTTAATTCATATCCTGATTCAATTGAAAAATAATTTAGAACAACCGTTAAAATCATTTAGAAAAGATAACATTTCAGTCTTTTATATTTCTAAGATTAAAGATTTGGAAAAAGTATTTAAACCACATAGTACAAATGATAAACTTCTAAAATGTATAAATAAAACTAAAATAGAAACGGTTGAATACGTAAAATCTTTTAATTATAAACTAAAATGTTAAGTCACGTGAACCAATTTTAAAGTGAAATTGTCTTAATGCGCTTAATATTTCAGTATAAAATATATAAAAATACATTATAATAAAGAAATAAATATTTTCTTAATAGACGAAACTAATTTTATTTTAATACAACTGAATTTCAAATACTTTATGACGCATACAATAAAAATTTTAAGCATAAATACATAATTAATTGAAACATTTGAATTCAAATGGGAAGCAATTATTTAATTTGAAAATGTCGCTTAATCGCCAAACAGGCAGTCTTTTTCTGCCCCGGTATAAACGATGTCAATTTATCTACCTCACAAATTCTCGCGCTGTGTTATCGGAAGTATTTGACATTTCTTATCTTGACGGATAAGAAAGAAACAAATTGTACTTTTATTTTCTCTTTGTTTCAAACGTCGTCTGAGCCTCTAATTGGTAGTGTTTTTATCTATGAAAACGCTAAACATGACATCCCTTAGAGATATGTGGAAAGGCCTTAGTTCCATTTGAACAACTGAAGTGCTAAAATTTAACGCCTAATTGCCTTTAGATTAAAGGAGATTTTTGTTATCATTACATTGATAAATAAATGATTTTATATTTAATTAACATTCACATTGAATTTTAATGTTTTTCAAGATATTTGATAAATTATTGAAAGGGAAATAGTTATATTTTAAATACAATGAAAGTATTTCTGATGAATCAATAGTATATCAACGTATTTCTTAGTAACAGTCCATAAACATATCAGAAATCAGTAATATTTTTGATAACATAACTTCGCCTTGCATATATTGATAAAGTATTTATTTATATGTTATCTATTAAAGCACAAAACAAAGGTATTGCTGATTTAGTTAATGAATTTAAAGTATGCGGTAATTTATTAAAAGTGTTCTTACACAATTTTCTATTTAATGAATACTGAAAAGGAATTTTTCTATTTATAAACGAATCTATATTATTAATCTATATCCTATTTTAGAAATAGCAAAAAGAGAATTTGTAGATATTAAAGCATTAGTTTTGATACTCTTTTGAAACTTTAGAACTTTTTTATAGCTCCAATTTTTATTTTTAACAATATCCAATGTTCTAATTGCTGAAGGAATCCTCCCTAACCATCTAAATTCATTTTAGTTTTTAAACTAAATTGAATAAAATAATAATTTAAACAAAGAAAACCGAAATATAACTTTTTCGTAATCAATCATATGTACAAATTTTAAAACTGCAGTATAATTAAATAATACGTCATATTCAGGAAAGTTGTTCCATATCTGTTACTGCACATGTGATATGAAGTACCCATTCCCATGTTAAAATACATGTTTTTCATTTAGTTAATGCGAATTTGTACGATATTTCTTTTAGGATGTACATTATATTAATTGAAGAAACCAACTATGCCTTTAGTTTTGTATGTATTTTAGTTTTAATTTTTTTTTTCTAGAAAAAATAGCATATTACTTTTGTTTGGAAATAAGATAAATTACATTGACTTATTTTAGTAGCTGATGTAATATGGCGCTTATAATTTAAATTGAGTTTGCGTTTACTTAGAATCTTTAAGCAGGTAGTGCTGTGTTGAAATACTACTTTATTTGCATACATCGAATAGTAATTGAAACTCTTTTACAATTACCTTCAGTATACTTATTAGCATAACCTAATTATATTGCTGTATCATCCATCAGTTTCAAACAAAGAATTGTCAACCTGTCATCCACTAATTTGATTCAAATGAAGTAATCAAGTTGTTGTCCGATTTCAATTGTTTAGAGTCGCTTAGTGAAACTGATCAATGATTGATTGATTGGTTCCGCTTGAGAGAATGTCTGCCTTTTTCACTTTAGAAGACCAAACACTGTCACTGACCCTTGAATATGCTCGAACACATCTAGTGTGATTATATACTTTATTTTTTTTATTTTATTTTTATTTTTTTTTTTGTAAAACTCCAATTGAAAAGTCTTGAATTGAACGAATGGCAGCTTATAAAGATTTTTATATTACCTTTTGTTAATGTTTATTATGTGAAACTGATAATAATTAAATTCCTAACTGATAAGTATTTACTAAATTTATTTGCTAATGGCTTTAAATCTGAAATTGAAAACTTTTTTATTCTAGAACATGGAAAAAAATTTTTTTTTTCTGTTGAAAGAATTAACTTTACAGCAAAGAAAAAGTTAATTCTTTCATCGAGTTAAACTTGTGATCAACTTTGATGCAATTAAATGAAATTTACTAATGAAAGTTGTTTTAATTGTTACATTCTTAGTTAATATGTCTTTATAAATCTATTACAATTTATTACGCATGTCTTCTATGGAATTGAATAATTTCATTTTTAAATTCAAAATAAATTGTAATTAATAAACATTTTAAATTAATGTCTGCATATCAATAATTACCATTTTAAATATGCAGCATATTTACAATGCTTAAAATAATTTTGTTATCAAATAAAGATAAATTGTAATTTTTCTCTCTGTATATATATATATATATATATATATCAGATTAAAATTATATCTAGATCTATTTATTGATGTAATTAAAGAGGTTTAAAATTAATCTATATTGAAGAATTATCTTAAATTCAAAACTAGAATGATGTAAAAAGTTTTAATCACTATTCCAAAAAAGAGTCGGACAGTCCACTTGCTTTGAAAATTTAGTAGCATTCACTTATGGATAATAGAATAAAGGCCTCATGTGTGTGTCTTTATCTTTATATGGCGTATAAATATTTTCAAAGTTTTTGCAATTATTGCAAGAGTGGATAATTACATTGCATTTTTGATTCTTGTTATCCAAATCCCAAGATTTTCAAGATGACAGTTGAATGCACTGTTTCAGGTCTCTGGCCATCAGTGAATTAGATCACAATCACGGGTGTTTGTAGTGGTTCATAATCGTCTATAAACATAAGTCCAGACTGTGTTGCTTCTGTAAGAGTGACTGTAGAATGGCGGAAAAATCAAAATATGATCACAATGTAATATTGCTCTTTTCCCCTTAAGCTTTTGAAGCGTTTTAAATTCTCTCAGTACTTACTGACTTCAAATTATTTTAGAGTAATAAAGACAGACTTTTTCTAATTTTGATCGTGAATCGAATATATCAGCAAGAAAACTTTTATGTCATTATGTTGAAAAAAATTTAAAAACTGTAAATGTGTAGTAAATGAAACATTTCCCAGAATGTATTAAAAAAGTTTATGGGCATTGATCAATATTTTGAGGCTGATGTATAAATTTATTTCTAATTTATAAATCGTAGAAGTTAAAATATAACATTCTTAACTATTTAGTAACACATTTAAACCAATCGCAAAATTTATACACAAATAGCTATTACTAAAAATAGTTTTGAGTTCCTCCTTTTCCATTAAATTTCTGGTCTTTTAAAAATTCTATAACATGTTAGCACTAATTTTTAATCGTATATATTTCAAAATTTCAATTGAAATTTATTCACTGTTATAAAATTTTGACCTTTTGTATACTTTTGAATTACAGTTCCTCGTCCAGCACACTTACGCTCCACGTTGTCCGTTCTCGGAAGTCCCATCCAGACCACGGAAGGTGGCATCGAGCCGGATCTGACCGAGCACCACTCCAATATCATTAAAAATACTATGGGCATATCAGACAAGATCGAACGCCAGGAGTGCATCAGCGAAGCCGCCCGCACCCTTAATCTCATGGAAGCCCATCAGAAGGACCAAAAGCAACAACAGATTCATAACCCACTTCATCACCATCACAAACTATCAGTAGTTCGACTTGTGGGTGACAAATCGCCGAGGCCAGCATCCAGTCCTGAACAGCTTAAGTCCTGCCAGCAAGAAGCTGTAGCAGAGGACTTGTCCGTCACAGCAACAAACGATGATTTGGACAGTGGAGATGAAAATATCAGCGTGGCTGATGAAGAAGGTGATAATAACAAGTGTTCAGCTTCAACAGAGTCGATGATGGAAGGGGATGATTTTCCGAAGAGGAAGATTAGACGCTATAGAACAACTTTCACTAGTTATCAACTAGAAGAGTTAGAGAAAGCCTTTGCAAGAACGCATTATCCTGATGTGTTTACTAGGTAAGATTTAGAAATTTTTTGTTATCATGATTTGTTATTCTTAAAAATAAATAAATACGTGTGTTAGAAAGTTTAACAACTTTAAAAATTAATAGATGGAAGATAACATATTATAAAATTATTAACAATTAAATTTATTTTTAATTTATGATTTTGTTTTCATCTTTTGTTGGGTTAAATGCAAATCTTTGAGATTTTCTTGTAATCATATATACAATTCCTTCCTGTTAAACTTCTTTGCTTAAATAGCAGAAAGAAGGGGAAAATTCTTTAAATGTACTATTTTAAACTAATTAAAAATTATATGGTAATTGTTATATGATGAATTTGAACTTTTATAATCTTTTATAACTTTCTGCAATAATTCTTTTCATTATTTTGAATGTTTTAATTTTTTTTTATTTAATATGTGTTACACTATAAAATATATTGCAGTGTTTCTTGTCTGATTTAAATATTGTCCTATTTATTGGAATGGAAATTTAATTAAATACTATTAATTTATTTCATTATTATTTATTTACATTTAATCAAATGTAAATCTAGTTAAATTATCATCCCTATTAAGAGAAAAAATCTTTAAAATCCCTCATCTTTGTGAAATTTCTTATGACAAATTTTTTCGCATAATAGCTAAAAAGTGTTTTTTTTTTTTTTTTTTTTTTTTTTTTTTTTTTTTTTTTTTTTTAAATTTTAAACAATTATAAATTTAAAATACTAACTAGCTATCGAATTTTCTAAGATTTTTATGTTTTCACTTTCGCTATCAATTTAAAATAAAGCTAGCATTATCTTATTTACTACTTAAAAACAGCTAAAGAAAGTTATAAGTCTAATAATCGATTTCTATTTTGAACCGTTCAAAGGTCGCTTAAAGCTAATTCAATCTAGCTGTATCTCTTATCTAACATCAACAGTTCAAATAAAGTGTTTCTTCAGCAGCCTAATTCGTCTGTATAGTGGCAGTCATATATATATGACACGTATGATTACTTTTGTACTAACAAGGAACAGCACATGATCCTTAAAGATCAAAAAAAGAATTTCAAGTTCTTGCTGAAGAAATTCTTACTCTGCGCTGACGTTATTTGATGAATATGAAGACAGGGATTGCAGTTGAATCTGATGTGACAAGAAATGTTTCAGACCACCCAGCTGTGGAAGTCTCATCATTAGGGGGACCCCCTGTAGGAAAAAGAAAAGGGACCCACCACTTCGTACCACTGGCTACTGGACTGATCCCTTGTTCATGATGACTTGCTATGCCTTGTTGCATATAATTCTTTTGGGTGGACAAGCACGTGGCATGAGGGGAAATTTATACATTGCAAGAAGCACTTGTTAGCGTTACGAAAGTTGCAATAAATAAGATCAATCTTAAATTATTTTTCTTTATATATATATATATATATATATATATATATATATATATATAATACAATTTTGCTAAGCAATGAAAAATCTATTTGAATAATTAATTATTTTATATTATTAATGTAATTATTAATAATTTTGCAAACAATATATCACAATAATCTAAAACTTTCATATTATTTTTGTATTATTTCTTTCATAAAACTCTATTCATTACGTTACTTTTCCTATATTGTTTGTTATTATTCTAAATTCAGTTTAAGAAAATGTAAAATATTATGAACATACTCTTCAATTTCGTAAATGTGTGTAGTTCAATAATACTGTTATTCCGGTCTAAACTAAATTTTAAAAATGTAAAATTGGAGATGTCGTTGCGCAAGTACACCCTGTAACTAGCTCCAAAAGCTAGAGATTTAAAGCATAAATGAGATTAAATAATTTTAATTAAATGAAGTATAATTTGAGATTAATAATACATTTTAGATTCTAATACATTTTAGCTTAATAGTTTTAAATGACAGCGTCTGAAATTTATATAAATATATTCACTTTGACATGGTCTGTTGCCTTAAAATGTAATTATTTTTATGAAAAGGTAAACTTTTTTTTTACCGAATTACTTTTTTTAACTTCCAAAAACAATGAACTGAAAATGAATATAATTTTAAAGCTTAAATATCTCTAGGTGTAGCATTTATTAGTACGGGTTAATATAATAAGAATACAAAACAAATATATGGGCTAATATATAATATAATTAAGATTATATTTACAACTATAATACTATCAAACCAATTTTCGCTTATGAAATAGTATTTTTGAATTAATCTATATTTAAATTAATGCAATTGTTGCATATCCCCCGATTGAAATGTTCCGATCTGGCGATTCTTTCAAGCTAATTGCCGGTCTTACTCATCAAGTGTTCAGAAAACAGACCTCTTGTGTCAAAAAGGCAGACCCTCTTGGCTTGATAAACACACGCAATTTTTCCATTCAGATTTTTTGGGTAAATGTTTCTAACTTGTGTAAGGAGAGGGTCACTATATTACAGTAACTTCATTCAGTATGGCATTTTCACTGCGGTTAATATTTTGTAATTCTCAAACGCAGACTAAAATGGGGAAGTACTATTTTCTTCTTTATGTGAAAGTAGAGATAAATAATTACTATAGTTTAGGTCTTTTAAGTCTTATGTGTTTTGTCAGGTTTAATTAGTATTAAGAAGGGTAGTACAATATCTTGTTTTTATAACTTTAAAGTGAATAAAGGTTTAGTTTTTCTCCGTAATCACATCAAGGTTGTAAAGAATCATGAGGCACTGTTTGATATATATTTTTTTATCTACATTTTGATTGAAAAATGAGTTTAAATTCCCTTTATTTCGTCATTTATAAGAATTTACATTGTAGTTTTTTTAATGCATATTTAAAATACATTTTTATTTTATTTTAATTAAATATATACTTGCAAATAAATAACAAAAGTTTTAAAATTTTTTAACTATTTAAGTAAAAAAAATACCAAATAATTTTAAAAAACTATAAATGATTGAATTTTAATTAAAAAAATGAAAATATCTTATTTTTTATCCACTTAAGAATTTATTGAATACCCATATTTTTCTTCTCATGATTTAATTTTAGTATTTAAACTTTGAATTGTGCAATTCTTAAAATTTAAAGTACTAATGTTAAAAACTTAAAAAACTGTTTCTGAATTGTAAACTAAGTTATATACAGTAATGTACTTATTTTAAGTAATTAACTTATATTAAGTAGTAATTCACTTACATTAAATAATTCAATTTTCTAACGACTTTTATTTTTAGCTTCTGCACAGTACTGCCTACAATATTATCTCTGTACTTCAATTTACTTGATATATTTTTATATTTAATAACATGAAAAGTTATTGATTCTTCGAAAGTTATTGAAAAGTTAACGTTCCTTCAACTAGTTAGTCACATTAGCCTCTAAATTCTTTGATATGATGGAATATTATCTTAATCTATCGGTATTGTTTGATAATTTATATAACACTTTCTAGAATAAATAAATAAATAAAAACAATTCATTTAGTTATTAATTTAGCATCATGAATCATAATTACTTCAGAAAATAGAGTTGAACTGTCATGATGTTCGATTTGGCACTCTACTATAACAGGTGGCTGCAAAATAAACAAATAAATAAATAAATAAAAAGTAAAAATAAAAGATAATCTTAGAAAAAGCTGATATATACAACAACTAGAACGTAATGAATAACGGAGTATTACAATAAAAAAAAAAAAACTAATGTAAAAAATTTACAACTATATATATTATGTTATAAAAAGACTTTAAATCTTGTTGTAAAATGCTTATGTAGGAAAAGTTCTTAAATTATAATTATAGCATTAAATATGCTATAAATGAAGTATGGTTTAATGAGAAATTTTCGTGTCAATATCAAAATTTATACATTTTATTTAGTTTGAAATAGTAATTTTTGTTTCTTAAGGATTCTGAATATCTTGCAGAAAATCAACCTCTGGTAGTTGATAATATAGACAAATAGGTGTTATTAAATAATTTTTATTTAACTTGTACTTATATTTCACAACAAACATTTACCAAACACATGCTAACGAAATATCTCATCCTTGTTCAGAATATTTATACGTTACCTTATATTAAACATTACCTTCATGAATTATAAGTTTTAAAAAAGCCTGTTAGCATGCTCTCAACAGCAATCCGAGCTAGCAGTTGCATAGTTAATGATTTGGGTTAACTATACAGTTGATGGTTTAAATATTAGATAATTTTTGGTAGTTCAAACACTTAAAAGTCCCAGGTGAATCACAGCCTACGTATGCAAAACGTGGCTGCAAAGAGACAACCGAATTAATTTTTCAATTACAAAAGACTAAGCTTGATTGGAATTGTTATATCGAGTCTGCTGAATTTTCTGTATAAAGTAACATCATCTACTAAAACTACTATTGTAAATCAAAATTTCATGCGCTACATAGAATGACTTATTTAATCGTGGAAGTATGATTCAAATACGGATCCATTTATAAAGAATGTGTGGGGGAGGAAAAAAAACAAGACTTTATTTTAAATATAGGAATTTGAAGTTCAATTTCTTGCTTCGATTTGAAATAATAAATTAATAAAATTAAAATTATTGTAATGGGATTTTTTATTACCCAATGAATTCTGGAAATATAAATATTTAAATTTATGTTACATTTTCGGAACAGATATTTCTATTTTCTGTTTTAATATTTTCTAACAATTGTAATCAAATTATCTATTGTTTCAAAAAAATGTGCTAAGTTATATTATGTCAAACACAATTATCTCTTAACTAAGCTACCAGTATGGAAATTGAAATAGCTGTTAAGTGAAATAATGTTTTTAAAGTTTACCTTAAAAGTAAATTTTCAAGGAATCATGGATTTATGGATTATACATGTTAATTTCATATACGTTGAATGTCGCATGTAGTTTTACAAATACCTTAAGTTTGTCAATTTGTTCCTCTTTTATTTTATTTTTTATTTATTGGTGTTTGCTTTTGCTCTTTCTGTCACTTTATTTTTATTCATTGACCAACAACTCTTTTAATTATTCATAAATAACATTTTCCGAATCCAGATTACTTAATAATACATTAAAAAAAATAAATAAATAAAAAAGATTAGACAGTAAAAATTACTAATAAAAACTAAGTTTTCAACTTCCTATAGCATTCAATATTCTATGCTTTCTCAAATCACGCCCCAACGTCTCACCAACATATCTTGTTTTTTTTTCCTTCTTCGTGTTTCTGTGAGTATATAATAAAACAACTCCTCAATTAATAAAAATTTAAAACAATATTCTTTATAGCCTTATTATTTATTTATTTTTTATGCATCAGATTAAAATTTCACAATATATATTTATTTTTTGATCGGTAGTTTAAAATGAGCAGCACTTGATGTAGTCACATCTGCTGCACAAATTTAAAATCTGCCCGGCTAAAACGTATTATCCTTAAAACTGCAAATTTTTTCATCTCCCACATTTACTTTTAGTTTTCATTTAACTTAATTATTTTCCATGTTCGTAGTAACAAAAAATTTCTAATACATTTTAGTTGGCATTCTGTAGAAGATTTGCAGAGCTGAAATAACAACATAAAATATTTTCTGCCTAGAAAATTGAGTACCAAAGCATTTGGCATAAAAAAGCATATAATCTAACAAACTATGTCAAATGACGAAATGTAATATACATATATATCAAGGTCTAATTATCATACTACTCTATATTGAATAAATATTCTATTTTGATAATAACCACATAAACATATAAATATTTTATGGACTCATATTGACTATTTTATTTATTTCCCCAACGAAGTATTAAAAAAATATAGATTCCTAATAAGTATCTCAAACTAATCAGAAAAAATATTTAAGATAATAAAAAGTACTCGCTGTCAAACTAGAAAATATAAAAAATGTCTCTGATAAAATACAATTACCTTTATTTCCACACCATGCCATTTATTAATATGCAGCCGACTCAAACAATAAGTAATGATGAAGCAAAGGAAGAAAATATTCTAAAGCGATTTAGGAATGATAGTCTGTGTAGCAGTTGAAAAAAAATGTCCAATCTGTCAAGAAGGAGACTCCCGCCTTCTTTTAGGAAGAAGTATGTTATTAAGAGAACGGAGGGTACCTGTTATTTTCGTCCTCGCTGATTAATTTCTATCACTTGATGCAGCCAACCTTCCTTCAAGAATACAGTGAATTAATTCCTCCCCAAAGCTTCCCAAATGCTTTACTGCGTAATTTGTGGCTAATAGCAAACAAGGGAGTATTAGAGTATTCATTATTTAATTAAAAAGCAACAAAACTATCCCTGCATTTACTGGAGGCTTATCATGATGTCACTGCTGTTGTTTCATTGATGGAATTTCTAAAAAGGAATTATTTTGCTTCTCTCTGATGACATGAAAACGAAATTACAATTGCGTGAGGTATTCTTCAAGTATAGTCCGATGACAATTTCTTCTTATGGCGAAGAATGTAGATCGACGAGATTTAATTTTTTCCAATACCAGTAATATTTCTTAATATTGATGTTAATTTATAACACTATATCTTTATTAACCCCATTTTTTACTAATATTTTTTGCTGATTTAGTAGTATATGTTATTTGTGTGTGTATGACAAAACCAAATTAAAATTTTCGTTTTATGTGTAATCTGAAAAAAAAAATAATCAAGATATTTTCAAACATATAATGTAAGCGCTTATACAATATACTATAAAAATTAAACACTTATATAATTTTATAATTTGGTGATAAAATGCTTATAAGCATATTATGAAACTTGTCTTGGTTTTTCTCTCTGAGATAATATATTTGCTCAGGAAGCATAATAAATTCTCAGAAATGATAACTTTTGTATTTTTTCCGCATATTTTTATGACACTGTTTAGTTAGATTTTCCTTTATTCCACTAAATTTTAGATATTTTTTAAAAATAAGCTAAAATCATGCCTTTAAATTTTAAAACAACTGTTTCAATAAAAATTAGAATCACATATTTTTATTAGAAAAAAGTAGTCCCTGAACTCCTAATTTTATTTTAGAACTAAAGTTAGTTTTAATTTAAAAACTTCAAGTGAAACCTAAAAAGTCGCGATAAGAGAGGGAAAGAATAGACTTTATATATGCATTTCCTTTTTCTTTCAAGTTTATAGTCCATCGCCGTTTCATGCGTCTGAGTCAGAGAGAGAATTCTGGTGTTCTTAATTTGCGCGCGAGTTGAATATATATTGACAGCTGTTTAAATTCGGAAGGAGAGTTTTATTCAGAGTTTAGTAATGCTTTATACTTATGCTGTTGGTAAGAAAGTTTCAATCTCTCACGTAGTATTTTAAAGAAAAACATAAATTTCTTATATACACGCAATAATGTTTGCTATAAATTAATTATGTATATTGTAGATGCTTAATAAGCTTACAATAAACTTATATACTTAGTCAAGAATGCAGTTGGCAAGATAAATCATTTTTTGTTACATTATTATTTGCTTATTAATATTAATTTTCAGCAATTGTTTGAGATTTATATGCATGAAACAACAATTAAACGGATTTTCTTTTAATAACAGTTACTGAAAAATTAAAAACTTTTCTTAAGAAATTGTGTAGAAAATCGTTGATATACAAAAAATATTTCAATACTTTATATAATTTTAGGATTATGCTCATAATGGGGAAAAATTGATATTTCCTTCATAAACAAAATATTGATATTAATTATATACTTAAGCGCTTGTGTATATTTTATGAAACATTTATGCATGAAGAACATGTGTATATATAAAGGTTAAATTTGTTTTAAAGTTGATATTCACGCACTTATCATATACCACTATTATATCAATAAATTATTTTATTTTTGAGTAGAGCTTACATATAAATAAATGTATATGATAAAAAAACAAGTATAATTTTATAAATAGTTTTAAAGTTTATAGATTTCATAATTTCAATGCTTATAATATAATAGTGAGCTGAATAATATTTACATTTAGTGGTATATATTGATGTTTATGTATAAAACTAAGACTGCTAATAAATGGGATATTAAGAAGTGTTTGTGTGTGTTTTATTTTTTTATTATAATTTTCCATTAATGTACTAATTACTTTTTCTTGTGATTATATGAGCCTCTAAAATCGATGGAAATTAAACCTTTTGATCTTGACCATAATTCTGTTAGAAAATTTTTTTAACTGATTTTAAATCCCTTAAATGAAAATAATATTAAAAAGAATATAAAGATATATGTTGGTCAAATTTTCAGCATTACTAAGAAATAAGGCATTTTTTGTATCGTAAAGGAGACTACAAATTATTTAATTTTCAATTCTTTAAGGATCATAAGCGTTTAGAAATTGGCTAGAAATATATATCAGGGAACATTTAATATAATTTTTTCCCATAAATTTGTAATCACACTTATTTCTAAGACTCATTTAAGTTCTCGAAAACCATCATATTGTTTTAGTTTTCCAAATTCTCTTTTGTAAGATGTCACATATTCTCAATGATTCTCAAATGTGGAAAAAAAAATTTAAAAATCGATGCTGACATTTAAGTACTCATATTTTTTTTTCACAGTGTGTATGTTCGCATACAGTTAAATTGATTTTTTTAGTTCGAACTATGTGTGTATGCTCTTGATAGCACGAAATGATTAAAAGGCATTGAATTACAATTTTAACTGTTTCAATTATTCTAAGTTGACTTAATATCCAGGCTTTTAATTTAAAATCCCTGAAATTATAACTCAGCTAAAATCATTTGACTCTGTATTTGTGATTGATGGCAATCTTTATTATACAATTTGATATTATCAGTCAGTCCATCATGGTAAATAGTTTTAATCCAATGAATCCTCCTTGCTTGAAGTTAGTATAATTTGTTAACTTGTAAAAAAATATACGGTTCTTCCTTGTGTGTGTTTTGGTGGTATAGACTGTTGTCTTCTGATTTTCTAACAAGCAAATTACACTTCTGATAAATAATCTCGTAATTGTTTTTTTGTCATCACAATCGTTTTTCAGTAAAGAATATAATATGAAGTAGTAACAGCATTTCTTCTTTTAATCTTAGGAAATAATTACTTCGCTTTTTTTTTAGAAAAATCGTGAATTGGTTTCACAAATTAACTCACAAAGAAATAAGATTTTTAAACATATTGTCCCTTGCACATTTTTTCTATTTCTGCTCATAAGTAATCTAATCATTGCATCTTTAGAAATACCAGGAAAATTGTTTTCTGTAAAAAATTTTCTTATTAATCTTATCCCCAAGTCTTCACGTGAATACATACTTCTCCATTAATCAGCCTAAGCAATACTATTCAGGCTAATCAGGGAAAAAATAATTATGAATATGTCACAAAATTTTAATGCACAATAATTCTTTTGCTTATGAAGTAACTTATTCAAATGGAACATTTACAATTTCTTGGTGTAAGAAAGCCAAATTTTTATTAACCTTAGTTTCATGTTTTTGACTTTATTTTTTAATTTTTAAATAATATAGCAATTTTTATATTAATAGACAGATATTTATAACACTGTTACTGAATCCTAAAAAATAACTTATTTTTTTTTAAATATAGTTCATCCTAGAAACTTAAGAAAATGACATAGTTGTGTAGAATATTTTGAATACAGGTGAATTAAATTTACAAACGAACAAAAAACCTTAAGAATAATTTTTAGTTTTCTAACTCTTTTCAATGAAATTATATATATATATATATATTTATATACATATATTTTAATATTATATTAATTTCTAAAATGCAGTTTTGATGATTTTTATGTGTGTTAGCATATTAATAATTATAATTTTTAACATATAAGGAACTATTATTTTTATATATATAAAATATTTGAAAATTGTTTGAAATTTGGTTTTAAATTCAAGAAAAGGAAATCATTACACATTACGTACATATGTTCTATGTTAAATTTAAAAATATTCATAAGTAATAGGCTTTTTAATATAAGAAAAAGATATAAAGATAGAAAATGTCAATGAATTTTTTAATATCGAATACGTAGGTATATAAATTTCCTAAACATAACTATTTAAGAATAGTATGAATTTGTGAGATGAAATGGAAAATATTATTTCCCTGTAAAATGCACTTGTTAGGTACGTAAAAATTATATATTTCTGTTCTAAAACTAGTCGAATTCCTATCATATTTCTTTCTTCCTTTCAGAGAAGAGCTGGCAATGAGGGTAGATCTTACTGAAGCGAGAGTTCAGGTAAGTTAAAATTTTTTCAAATAGTCCAACCTTTTAAGTATTTAATATTTATATTGCTATTCTGTCTCCTTCTGGGATTTACGAAAACTCTATTATCAAAGTTTTAATCAAATAATAGTACTATGAAGAATGAATTTTAATGTATAATTGAGTTTTAAATTTCACATAGCTATCAATTTAAATTGGAATTACCTTCATTGATGTCAGGAAAAAATGTTTTTAAATTGTTTTTGGAATTTCTATTTATTTAAGATTTTTAATTACCCTAAATAATGTATAGTTTTTCAAATACTTTAAGCAGTCATTTTCTACGGCATTAATTTATTAATTACGACATTAATTATCAATATGCTTATAGAAGATAAGTGCTTGAAAAGTTTAGGTTTCTCTTAAAATTTTAAAATTTAATCATAAAACATCAATAGACATAAATAAATGTATTTGATTTCAATACGATTTGTAAACAATAATAAATATGAGTAATGTAGATGTAAAATGTTAAAAATCAGTAGTTTAAATGATAGTTTAAAATAGTGATCAATAAATATAATAAATTTCGGTAATTTAGATTTAGTACATACATTCTTAAGTGAATTTAATTTAGAACTTTTAATTTCAAAATAATCTTGATAAATTTACTATAAATTAAATATTATTGAAAAATTAATTTGAATTTTAGAGATAGTGACAATTTTGTAAGATAAGAGCAGTAAATCTACTAAAAAGTGGGTTTGAAACTTGGGCTTAGCTATAGACTATATCTTAAAAATTACTTGGATGCATTCGTAGTTTTATTTAACATTTTTTTAAAATTAAAAATATTTTTCATTATATAAGTTTAATTTAATGTGTACTAACAAGGTGATTTGTTGTTATATATATATATATATATATATATATATATATATATAAGGAACTAAAAAAACAATATTTATACAAGTCGCAACAGTCTCTAATATTCCTATCAAAATAAATGTATATGATTTGTCAAATTGATTGATTTTGTAAATAACCATGCTTAAAATGTAGAAAATCATAATAAGGGATTTCTTTTATATTTCGTTTAAATATTTAATTTATAAAAGACACAAAAGTTTACTAACATAAAACTAATAAATTAGGAATGTAAATCATAAGTAATGTGTTCTCGTGATATTTTTAACTCATTTTTACATCATCTCTTCTAAATATTGTCAAAAATAATTGATATAAAACTAAGGATTTGAGACATGTGTTCATTTGTTTCATTTTATTATTTTAAAAAAATGTAAAGATTTTTGTTTCGCAAATTTTGTATTTTTATTGAGAAGATTCACCTAAAAATGAATTAGAAAATATTAACAGTATTCGAATTATTTTTTGTATAAAAACAATTAATTTCAATCTGATATTAACAAATGCGAATTATTTTGCGGAAGCTTTTTGGAAAGGGAAATAAAAATACTTTGTAAAACAAAATGTACATAAATTTAATTTCAAATCTGAATTTTATGAGTGAGATATGATTTTTAATTAATACTTATTGTACTGTATTTCAAAAAATACACGCAATTTTCCTAGACATTTCCTTACATTTTACAATTTTCTACATCTGAAAAGTAAAATATATTACTGAAACTACTGCAGTTTTAATGACTTCTCTTATATGTCAATACACTTACATTAAAATTAGTGAAAATTTATTGTATATATATATATATATATATATATATATATATATATATATATATAT
>JAPDSC010079873.1:343204-372587 GCA_026290005.1 Latrodectus geometricus
ATATATATATATATATATATATATATATATATATATATATATATATACTTATTTATAACCAAATCCCTAAATTAGTTAAACTGAAAAAAAATAAGTGCAGTTTTATAGAACCTAAATTTGAATGCCTTACTTTTATTAGAAGGCTTCGTTTTACTCCGTTTCGTTGTTATGTATAAATGAGTCTTAAAAAATGATAGTTTTTTTATACTAAAAATATTGCATTCTTGCATATCTTGCTTTAATTTATATTATTGCAAATTTAGATTTATTTCTTGTAGTGGACTTTTTTAGCATATATTGTAATACATTGCACTTCAAAAAAGAAATATTGAATTTGAATTATTGAAAATATTAAATTTGAAATGAAACCCAAATTCAAAATTTTGTTTCATAAAAATTATTGCATTACCGCTTACATTAAGACATAGTACTTAATGTATTGTGAATGACTTTTATCAGCACATTGCACATTTCTTACATTTTTACAAGCAAACATTTTAAAAGTTTAGCTGATTCTAAGGCACTGACAAAAATAAAATATTATTACATTATAAGTACATTTATATTTGGAGCTTTTTCTAATAGTTGAATTACTCTTTGCATACTCATAGTTTTCGCTTTTTCAACTTAGACATTTTTCCTTTGTCACAGAAGGTAAAATTTAATGCAAATATTAAATACTCATTCTAATTTGTGTGATGAATTATTCATGTGTAATTTTTAGTTTAAGTCACTGTATCTTATAGAAATTTCAATTATAATTTAATGTGAAACTTTTTGCATAACAACAGTAATTTAAATATTGTGCAGGCTAGGACAATTTCCAATTTATAAACTATGTTTTAAGAGATCATAATTATTTAATATTTAACTTCCATAAATCAGATAAAATCTTTTTTTTATATATTTGCTTTTTTTTATTGCCATTTTCTAACACTTTAGATATCTGTAAATTAAAATGGATAATTTTATATACAAAAATCTATAATTAAGCTAAAGGTAGATTTTTAAATGAAAATAGGTAAGTTATAGCTTTCTTAAATTTTCACAACAAAAACGGGAAGGCATAAGATAAAAGTACTGTAAGATATAAGGTAAGATATTATTGTTTTCATCTTTGTTTTAACTTTTTATTATCATTAGAGCTACAATATTGAAACTATTTTTTTTTCTTCTGACTGAAAGAAACAGTTTTTACCTATGAGAGAAAAACTCATTCGAGAATTTAAAATTGCTTTCTTGAGATAAATGGAGCTCTTTTAGAGAAATCAACCAATACAGAAGTCAGACGGTCCATTTAAGTAAATTTGTTTCTATTACTAGGGAGCCACTCTCTTTCCACATATTAGTGGAGAAGTTCTGCCCACCAACGATGGGTGGTGACCTCAAGACCCCTTATTCATTGACCTACACCTCACGAAGTGGCATTTCACCAGTCTATTAATGAGCATGGACTACCCATCAATAACATTGCATTAACCTTAATAATGCTGTTCGCACCTCTGGCGAGGATTTTCAGATCACGCTTTTTCTATAGAAGGTTATGATAATACTTTTGTTTTAAGTGGCCACACCGCTTTGTTTGATAGTTTTTCTTTATATAACGTTTTTACACCTTCTCAAATTTATGATCATTGTTATTGTTTCATTCCTTGCATCTGTCAGTGGAAAAAATAGATACCTTTGTCTACTATTTTTTGCTGTTTGTTTACTTTTTATTCATTACAAGCTTTTAAGCTAAAGAAGGGGAAATATATGCATTTTCTAGCTTTCACAGGGAAATGACTACTGCAGACAGGAGATAATAAAAGTGATTTCTATACATCAGGCACTAACCCTCAAAAAAGATGGTTTGAATTTAATGTTTCTTCTTTTTTGAAAGCTGAGAAGTGAAACAGAAAATCTTTAAAATATTATTAACAATTTTCAAAACTTAAATTGTAAAGTCTACAAGAAAAAAAGCCATGTAGAGTAGACAAAACATTCAATTTCAGCAATAAGAATATTATTAATTTCTTAGAAAAAATCAATAATTAAAATCTAACTTTTAGAAGATAATGGGAATTCCTTAATTATGTCTACATTCGAAGATATTTTAACACAATTTCTTGGGATGTAGAACAGCCTTTTCTCAAATTTTGATCAATCCTTTGTTTTTATTATCGGAAAAGTTTTATATATTTATAGAATTTATATTTTTGAAAAAGTGAAATTAGTATTTTATACATTGATTGTTTCAAATAGGTTTGGTGATAGTGTTTTATTTTGATTGGCAATTTTTGTCCTTAAATATTTTTAAACTTAGGAAAATATTTTTTTCAGAAAATTAGAAACACATGATCCTTATCATAGATTTTATTACACACGAGAACATTGTTTTAACTAAGATTAATCTCCACTATAAAGGTATTTATATTTTAATTAAAAGTTTCACAGTTAAAAAAAATGGTTTTTGTGAAAAATAAAATCTACTATTTAAATGAAATTTATTTTAATATTTTCTTGTTATGATTATTTTGATAAACTCTATATAACTATAAATAAATTTAAAAATGGAAAAACAAAATGAAGAATATAATTACTAGAATAATAAAAAGGACTTAGTAAATATTTTAATAAAACAATTCTGAAATGTTTCGAGTGTTTTTCGCAATTGGAAGATGACCCCTTCCAAAGACAATGGTTTTTCACGTTCCGGGTTGAAATTGATTACAAAAACTGACAGCAGATAAATGCATTTTTCTTAAAAGAAAATCTCTCCTCACTCATTTAAAATCGATTCTTTAAGAATCGTTGCCTTTTAGCCACACAATGTGTAATAATCAGTATTGTAAAACCGTGCTGTTATCAAATAGTTTCTTTTTCTATTTTCTCTGTTATAATGTTTCAGTTATTTCTAACCTCTTGTTAAAGCAATCGTCACAGCAATTTGGGGAGAAAAGTGCTTTGATATCTTTTAGATATAAATTATTTCCTATCATAATGTGGTTTTTAAGCATCGTATCTATTGTTTCATTGATTTGCTGTTTATGCTTTGATTGTCTGAGAATTAAACGCATTGGTATATTTTTCTTTTGATCTTCCGATTTTTGGGTAATAAATGTAATAGACATCAAAATATTAAAAAAAATTATGAGACAATATTTTTAAAATTGCCATACAAATTCCGACAAAAAAAATTACTGAGTTAGAAATTAGACTTCATCCTTTGATAATGTCATCAAATATTTCGTCAGATCTATAAGTTTTAAGAAAATAAAGTTTATTCTCTTATGGTCCATTAATTTAAGCTTAAAAATAGTTTAAAAATTACTAGATAATATTTTTGAACTAAAACTTACAAGTTATTTTATGAAGTGGAGTTTTAGTGTGATTTAATTTTATAAAATTCCAAGTACCATCACTGTAAAAGTTTAAGATTAATCTTACAGATTTCTTCCCCAATCCTCTAAATTTCTTTAAATCCTCTTATATATATATATATATATATATATATATATATATATATATATATATCTGCTTTTGTATTCAAATGCTTCATTAATTAGTTTTTTACATTCATGTATTATTATATATTATAATATGAGTTATGTTTGTAATCTAATTTAGGTTATATTTATCACATATGAATTTTTCCTCATAATATGAAAACCAAGATAACAAAATATATAAATAATTTAATAATAGAATAATTACGCCCATCAGTGAAATGATAAGGAAACTTATCATTGTTGATTTATACTCTAGATTTAAGAATATTCATTTCTCAAAGGAATATACTTGGTAGGTATAACATCCAATTCTAACTGGTTACATGCACGCCGCCTCTGCAAACGAGACTAGATAAAATCTTGAGTATAACCCACAGTAGCAATTCAGTAATATGATGATGATGTGTTCGGTGATAGCTCTAACTAACTTGCGAGGTAATAAGCATCACGCTAACAACCAACCATCCTCACTCGACCGAGAAACTTACACAAGCCCCTTTTAGGGAAGTCACGCAGACTTTGGAAAAAAACAACTCATGTTCCATTATTCATCTATTTTATGCGTTATATTAAATTTAGAAACAAGTTTTACGGATTAAGGATTGTTAGGCATTGAATTTGAGACACTACATGGTTTATTTACACGCGATAGTATTATTACTGTTACTTATTTATTTCTCTTCTTGAGAACTTTATATGAAATTGCTGATTACAACTCGTATAGAGGGATGTGACTTCTATTGTGTAGATCAATGTGAATTGGATGGAAGAGAGTACCGGAAACATGAATTTATGTTTCGTTAATGCCTTAATCTGAACTGTTGTAGAGTAGAACAACAGTTGGAGAATTCTTAGAGAGCGTGTATCTTCATACAGAAGAATAAATACAGATTATCTAACTCTCATACTCATTTCTAAATGAAAACTGGGAATTGTAACTAATCTGGACCACAATATCATGCATTAAACTGGGCGTCACTTACAGTATATGAAAAAGAGCGTCTAAATTTGGGAAATTATAAATCCGGTGTTACATGATATAATCCCCATATTGAAATCATACACGATGGATTAAAATAATCTTGCTATATTTGGGCAATTATATAAAGAATAAAGACGTTTCTAAAATAGGTGACTATATTTAAACATAAAACATTGAAAAATTCGTTACAATAGTATTAAGTTTAATAGCATTATCTAGAAGAATGAAAGGCTATTCTCGATGGAAAGAACTATTTAATTTCCTATTTTACTATTTATTGCTATTTTACTATTAAGTATAGGTAATTTACTTATTAATATGGTTTCTTTACTCTGTGCTTACCTTGAATTGTTTCTAATACTATCAATATTTTATTTGCGATAAGATTAATCTTTCTAGAGCGTATTACAAGAGAATTATCTAATTCTCTAGTTTAAACTTCTTTAAATTTCCTTAGAATTGAGTACTACTTGTGATAATTTTTATTTCATTAAAATTATAGTCAGTACATTTTGAGTATGTGCTTTCTAATTCTCTGTTATATACACTCATTTGTATTTTATAAATCCATAAATTTATTCTAGAAGTATCACGACTGTTAGATATTCCATGATCTTTTAAACTCTATATCATTAGCCATATTATACAAAATCCTCATTTTTAAAATCCTTTTTTAAATAAAACTGCAATTTTAACACCAAAGCAAATTTATTCTTTTTACATAGTTATTTCGTAGTATTTTACTATCATGTTTTGTAAAGTTTTCTTTTTAATGGAAATTTCATATTTAAAACGAGATTGAGGAATATATTTTTTTGAACTTAGTTAGTTTTCGCAGTTGACGATATTACTCAGTTATTACAATTCAATTATTTATATTTCAAAAATTCCTTTAATATTTTAAATTTAGAATTGTAACACACAATTCATAAACATGATCATGTTGAATCTCTATAAACAAAACATTCTAAAATTTATGTTGCATAAAGCTAAAATTTAAAATTTACTGAACTCTCTCTTAGTCTCAGTAAAGCGACTTTTTTCATAGTTTAGATAAAAGAATAAATGCAAAAATTAAACTAAAAATATAAAACATATCAAGACTTGTCATTTTCTTTATAAACTTTTCAAGGCATCACCCACAGTTTAATTACTGGTCCATCTCAATTACGTTTTAGTAGTTCATTTTTTTTACACGAATACAGTAAAAAACCTCTCATTGTAATTAAATACAATTTGGATTGGGGGTGACGCCAATTAGGTTGAGGGAGGGGGTCACCATTAGTGAAGCAGAACCACCCATTAATTACAGCGCTGGATGAGAAGGGGGGCGACGAGTACTTTTCTGCTTTCACCACGGAACAGGGCATATCCTCAAATTACACAATGACATTATGCGATCTGAATTATCAGAGAAATTCAGCAATTTTAAAGCAGATATTTTTGATATTCCAATTTTTACATATTTAATTTGTGTTTGCATAGAATATTTCTCAGAGGGTACTAGAAATATTTAAACTCAACGATATAAGTGATTTAACCGACTGACAAGGCAGAATAGAAAAAGGAGACTAAATTAATGAAATGCATTTTTATTTACTATACTAAAACTTGAAAAAACTTCTTCATCTTTTAAGAATAAATGATATATTATAACATAAAAAGATGAATAAGAAAAATATAGGTTGCAAAAAGAAAAGTAAAATTGCTAATTACACACACCAGGAAAAAGTACAAAAGTAATCTAGAATTGTATTTGACAGCTGAATTTTAAATATTGTTTTATTTATAATAGCTCAATATCTCTTTATTATAAATACTTAGAAAATTTTGGAATCCATAAAAAATTTCCATAGAAAAGCATATATAGTAAGAGTTGTGAAGAATTTTAATATGTAAAATGGATAAATTAAAAATATAGTTTGTTTCCAAAAACAGAAATGATAACGCATTTATCTGCAATTCTCTTTAGAACCATTTATGTTTTCAACAGGAGAATTTTAATTAGCACTCCGTGTAAAATGTGACCATTAAAAGTACAATAATATAGTCTCAAATGTATGTAAATATTTTTTACTGTCTACATTTAGTTCACGTTTAAGTACATGGAAAGCTGATACTGTTTTTTTTAAATGTGTATTATTCTTTTCCATTAAAAAAAGAATCGTGTTTACGATTAGATATTTGTAATGTAAATGAGATTTCCTCGTCGAATAATTTAAAAAGTACCTGTGAACATCTAGGAAAGTATTTAAACAGTAATGTGATAAACACGAATATTCAGTCGCCTCAGGCTTCATGAATCCGCAATATGTAATTGAACTTGGAATCATTTCTCATCCAGCCGTAACGCATCATTTTCCCCGCAATATTTCGTATCCATTCGTAATGAAATCGTAATTAATCTGGAGAAAATTACAGACACTGACATCAAGTGAGAACCCCGTGAAGATGTCGTTTACAGCCTGGTGAAATCAGTGAGCTATATTATGATGTCGCGAGGTGATCGTCTCGACTGGACATTTTTATTTCAAAGCAGTCGCAACTCATTACAGATATTTAGTTATTTTTAATAAACATCGCTAGCGGTCTTTTTGCCATGTGGTTGGGGAATATAGGATTGCATAGATTTCGGTGATTAATTGGAAAATGAGGAGGAAATTATTGTTATCGAGAGTGTATTTGCATTAAAATCACAGTTATTTTGTCGGATGTAATTACTCTTGTGATTTAATTCTTGAGGCTTATGTTTTTTGTTTAATCATTTATTTGGAGATAGTTTTGGTGAGTTGTTTATTATACGATAGTAAATAATTAGCTAATTTAATATGTGAGAAGGGTTGTACGTAGTTTGAAAGATATCATGAGGGAGAGGGAATATTTGGACTTTCTTCGAAGTTTTTCTGTACAACACATAGTTTTTACTTGTGTATTGAACATTTCTAATTTGCTTATTTTCATACAATTTCAAAAATGAAATTGATAGCAGTTGTTCATAAAAATGGTTATTTTATTTAATAAACGTAATATAATTTATATTGTTTATTATTCTTTTATGAATTTTAAAACAATAATTAAAGAAAATATTTATAATACAAAGAAAAATTTAAACCTAGATAAATAATGTGAAGACCTTTTCTGTTACTTTATTCTCAAAACATAACTTGCAAAATTACTTTGCACATGTTATTTCTATTAGGTGCTATTGAATTTTGATAAGTAAATATTTAAAAATTTCATAAATATTAAAAGTTCATATTTATCAGAATAAAATCAGTATAAGAAATGCTATTTGGTGGCAGAGATATACATAAAACTAAATTTTATTCTATTGTTAAATTTTTAAGTGGACAGTTTTGCTTTAAACGACCCTGAAATTGCAAATTTTTACCAAAAAATATCTTTGGACATTCAGGCAATTGAATTCAAATAATATAACTGCTTAGAACAATGCTTGCAATTGTTTGCAAGAATATTCTGGACAAATTGTGACAGTACAAGAAAAATTGTAGAAACCAAAGAATATAATAAGTAAGTTAGACGAATTGAAGCATTTAGTATATTGCGATTAATATACAAAATGAATTATGCCGATTAAATTCTTTAATTTTCTTAGAGGGGAAGTGCTTCTGTATACTCTCAAAATGTTTTTACTTCGTAATTAAAAATAAAATCGTGTCCACACACACATTCCACAGAACAGTGGCGTATTCATTTTTTTTTAAGTTGTGAAGTTCTTTTTTTTTCCATAAAGCTTTCTTTTTCGATTTGTACCCCAATCTGAATTAAAAAGGGCGTAATCTGAAAGACATTTTACTTAATTTATAATGATACGACATTTAATTCTTCGAGGTAGTTCTTGCATTAATAAAACTTAAAATATTTTTTGTACATCGCAATGAGTTTATTGAGTATATAGTGTGATGATACTGCATAATAAACTCCTTATGATTGTATGAAAAGCATTATTAAAATTTCTTTTCTAAACGAAAGAAAAAATAAATCAATCCGAATTCACACTCTTTTTCTTTCGAATTTCGTATCCAGACCTATCTAGATTCAAATCTCTAAATTTCTGAGTTGTGGAAATCAACATTTTATTTCCCAGTAAAATAGTATGAATAGATTTATGCAAAGGAAAGAGTGCTTTATCTGTGCTGGTCTACTGGTTTACTTTGTTTCATCTATAATACTGATAAATGCTTTTATGTCAAAATATGTTTAATAGTTATAAATTATCACTTGCACAATTGCTTGATATTTGATTTCTTTTATTTAGTTTTGCAATTAACGCAAGATTGTAAAATGATGTTGAAACATATTCGGAGGCTCAATTTTGAAGCACCATAAAAATATTGGATATCAATGCCATTAGAATGCTTAGTGTTGGTATATAAAGTATCGCTCTTCTTACTTCATGTTGTAAATTCATTAGCTTAAATCAGAAATTGTGGTTACTATATCATTCTTATTATCATTGTAATTTAGTGGATTGTAGAATGTTATATTTTACACAAATGGATTTACTATTATTTAACAAACCACACAGTCGTAATCGTAAAGTTAGAAACTATATATAATGTTCTAATGTACTCTACACATGTATACCTCTCTTTAGAGAGAATAATTCTTAAGTTACAAAAAAAAATACGTTATTAACAAAAAAAAAATGAGCTAGAGTTAAGAATAAAAAATATACAATTTGAGCTTTGGTTATCAGCATTTATTGTGAAAATATGTTATATATACAAGGAATTATTTTATTTTTTATAACCGTTTTAAATACTTTAAATTTTCAGTGCATAAAAATGAACTTTAAATTCAGAAAACAAGTATATATATTCAAATAAACTAAAATAATACTAAAAAAACACTAGGGAAATAATAAATTAAGGAAATTAAGTCTAAAAATATTTTTTTCTAAATGTATACATATTTTTATCACACGAAACTTAATCTATTTTATTCATGCATCAAAATATGTCCAAAAATGAGCTTCATTTTTGAAAATATAAAATGTCTTAAATTTTTTTTCTCTACATTTTTAAGATTTATTGCTTCCTTGCTCTACAATAAATGCTTTGCACACGAAAGCAAATCCAGCCTGAGTTTGCAGTATTACTTTTAAATAAGTTATGATGTAGCAATTAAAAAGATATGAAATAGAATAACAAGACGACATTACTTTTTTAAATTTTTAGTTTGTTTCATTCTGTACAAATAAAATACATCAATCAAGTACTGTATTGGTGAATTTATGCTACTTCTTCATTTAAAATTGCATGATAGTTAATGTCTTTTGCAAACGAAATGTTTTTAATTTGTAATAATGATATATAATTGAAGGAAAAAACAAGAAATTTAATTGAAGCCAGATAAGGAATTGTGTATTGTATTTTTCTTTTTCGAAACATGCAGTTTTAAATTCTATATTACGCAATTATTAGAAGTTGAATATATATTTTAGGAAAAAATAACATTCATTTTTTCCTCAAAAATATGAAAACTTAACTAAAAAGGAATAAAAGAACAATAAATAAGTAACTTTTGTAAGTCAATATTAGCGTAAATACATTGTTAGTAACTTTTAGTACTCGAATTAGTATTTTACCGTGTTGTAATGCATGGTCAAATGGCGCTGAATTAAAACACATCTCCTGATGTACTGATAATGTGTGAAAATTTGGATAGTTTTGTATGACCCCTTTTAGCGATGACTAAAACTCGATATTTCTGCTATTCGATGTTTCATTTAACTTTAGGTTGGGAGGCTTAATTATATCAACCATAATACTTCTAATGGGAAAAACATAGGCAGCGTCACCACATCGGTTGCTGAATAAAAATAGCAAAAACAAAAATGTTGATAGGGGGTTGCCCAGTGGCTATTGTCGTAATGAATTAACAACCAAAGGCGAACTCCCCCACGCCACCAGGTGTTGCTCTGTAAAGGGAAGAATGAGTGACTTTTTGCCTCATAATATCCCATGGGACGCCTGTCACGGCCATTACCTTTAATAACTGTTAGGCAAACCCAACGAGAAATTAATTAATTTGGTAATATTATTGATCAAAGGGCTCTTTTTAGTTGAAACATTCTCGTTTGTGGAAATGGAGCTGTCTTAATTTTTTTTATTAAATATTTTCTGGCTATTAAATTGCACTGTTTCTTATATCTCGCATATAAAAGAAAATATTCCTTAGGGAATTTTCATTTTCTGCATATGTGTATAACATATATCCAGAAAAAAATAACAATAAACTTGCTTTTTTTCTTTTTAATTTTACTTGTTTGAATATTATAAGATTAGGTACTATCCTTAAAAAATAACTCGGAGTATAGAGGTAATGCTCAAGAATCAAATTAAACAATCATAATTTGTATGGGGAAACAATATATGAGCATGAACTATTTGCTCCCTGAAAAATATTTATTATAATTAATGTGATTCTTTTATAAAGACACGTGTGCTCCACGTTATTTCATTTAACTCATTTCTTTGTTTCATTTCTCCATTCTCAATCGGAACTCGGGCGAATTACATCCAAATACCAACTCAACTGAATCCATCTCTAATTCGAGTTCCACCTGCTATTATAAAAGGCTAATTAAATTACAAGCAATCCATTTCGAACGTCCCTTCTGGGCTTGTAATCAACCCGTACCACCATCAGAAAAATCAGACTTCTATTTCGTTCTTTTTTTCCTTTCTCCCTTTCTTACTCCCTTAGTCTTTTGTATAGATTATCGCGATTTCTAGACGTAGTGTTTGCGTCTGTCCGTCTGTATATGTGTCCTGAGGAGGTTAGCTGATTAAACTCTGTGTAATTATGCCTCATTATCATGCGGGAGACCACATAGTGGCTATAGCTGATGAACTTCCCACAGCATGCGAGATCAATTCGAGTCTTTCGTTCGGATTTTTTAAATTCTCATACCACCTCTTATGACTGGACACTGATTTATCTTCGCAGGACATTTTCATTTTTTTCCATGCAGGGGAAATAATTCACACAATAACGATGATAAATTTTGCAATGAAAATTATCAGTAACAGTTAAAATTAATTTCCATAACAATTAAAAGACACTAATAATGCAAGTTGTAAAATGTATGATCTAATTATTTTTAGGCAATTTTTATTTTTTTATTTCACCAAGATAACATTATGGTATTTTCAGCGATTGGGTTTACAACTTAAAAGCTAATATTTTTGTATTTTTTATTATTTACAATAGTAAAACCTCAATTATTCAGTATAGCACTCAGTAATTTAAATTAAAATATAATACAACAATATACACTCTATATATTAAAAAATTCTGTTGAATTTAATTTATTATTTTTGTACTTTTAAACTTAATTACTGTAAACATATTGCACGACAGAAATTAAATTATTTTTTGTGATTATCAATTAAAATACAAGATAGTTTACAAGATTACTTTCATGGCGAATTCTAAAATGAGAGTACTTTGGCGATAAGACAGTTCTCAGAATATACTGAGAACAAACGATTTATTGAAGGACAGGAATGGAATTTAAATACATTATGTAACACGAATATATTACCAAACAAAGATGATACATATCTTAAGAAAATACAATATATTTCCTAATACAGTTAAATTTTGCCATATGATTTTATCATTTATTATATAAATTTAAGTTTTTCATGATGGTATGCTAATGGAGGAAGTGAAATTGATATCACGAAAATAATTTCACTATACTACTCATAATGTAGAAAACAGGTAAAATATAAGCATGAAACAAGTTTTTAAATAGTCTACAGGTATATGTAAATGAAACTTTCTCAACATTTAGAGGTTGTATTTCTAGAAACTTTTTATCTGTTACTGGGATCTTTATACTTAAAAAGTATATAGATAACAAATCTCTCACTTTTACGTTTCGGTGCAATTAAATGTTTTTGACAAAATCGCAATTATAATTTGCTTGAAAAATAATGTATTGAAAGCATTACTGATAAGTATATTAAGCAATTATTATTAAGAAAGCAGTTTAAAGTTATTTAATTGGCTAATATACAACTATGCTTTTTATCTTAGTTTATGTTTATCTAAAATGAGTTAAACTAAGCATTTATATATATAATTTTCCTAGAATTTAAGAAAAGTCTAAATTTTTTTAAAAATAACTTTTAAAGTAATTCGCAAATAATTCGTTAAACTAGCAAATAATTCGTTAAAGAATCATAATTTATTGTTATTTTATATCGTTTATCAATCCCAAAATTAAGAAAACAAGTAACAACAAACTTAACACATTATAAATGCTAAGTTTTCTTAATTCTCTTAATTTTAATTGGAAAATCAAAAACATACTAGTTTAAAAAAAGCAATGTCACTGAGCTCAAAATCAGAGAGAAATCTTACAGATTAAGGTACGACTAAACTTAACTGTGTGACATATTTGTTGAAATTTTGTCTTCGCTAACAGGTTAGAAATACATCATGAGATAAATATATAAACTTTTTTAGAATTGAAAAGTTGATCACTGGTTAAACTAGTTCATTTTAGTTCCATTAGTTTATCCAGTTTATTTGTTTATCTTAATAAACTACAGTGAGTTTTTTAAAATGTACATCAGATTAAATAGCTGATGACATCAATTAAGATTTACTTATTTGATGTAAATCTTAATATATGCATATATTTTGTAGAAATTGCGTAAATATGATGTGAACGGTGAAAAAATTTTTCTGTAAATTTTCTAATGTTTTAATAATCATTTGTCCAATTTTAAATGAGTGATGATATTTGAAGATGTTAGATAATATGCTTGCATCACATAAGTTATGCAGTGGTTGTCACAAAATAGAATGTTACATTCATTTTTTCCAGTAAAAAAATCTGAAACCCGGTCCAAGCATGAGCAATAACACTTCACATAAATCATATCAGTTTCAATCACAGGGAAATTGGAATAATAGACATCTGTATTATTAGCTCTCTGCCCTTATTTCAACAATTAAGGGCATCAAGTTTACATATAACCGTGGATGTTTCTATTAATTGGAATTTTACTTTATGCTGTAAGGCTTGGACAAATTAGACCTTATGTGCAAAAATGTTACTAGAATTGTAGAATGATAAATAAAACACAAACCACAGAAAAACGTAACTTTAAACATTAGAAGTATTGTGAAGAAGTCATTTAAAATTATTATTGATTGAAAATTTACTGATTAAACATTTTTGATGTATTGAGTCAAGTTAATGTATTAATTATTCTAAACTCATTTTTATTAAAAATATTTTCTTAGTAGACACATCATTTTTAAATATTTTGATAAAAGAGACTTGCTTGCATTGCATGTCTTTTAATCAGGAACTTTTTCAAAATGTGTATCTCACAGTAAACTCATTAGAGAAAGAGGAATGAAAAGTAATATCAAAAATTATTTATCGACTAGCCATATCGAAATTTTAAGTGTGTTGCATACTCTTTGGTCTGTGGTAAACAAAATTGTTTTTCAACATTTTCCAATTTCCAAATAAAATACATAAAAATAAAATTAAAATAGAAATAAAAATTTTGTATCAATTATTGACTTTTAGTCAGAATATCAAATGAACTTTAAGAATTAGGCGAATAAAAGAAACTTGTTCAATCAACATATTTAACGCAAATGGAAAATTGTGACAATGTAAATCACTTTGGGAAATAAATTCAAAACGCATTCAATTAGGAGTTAAACATATTATTATTTAATTCACTTCATTTATTATTAAAATTTCTCTTCATAAAAACCAACGTGCTACTTGTTCAGCTTTTGTTTTTGTTCTCGCTTTATTCTAATCAAATACACTGGTAATTTAAGAACCATGTCATTTACCTATGAATATTTCATGTCATTTACCTATGCTTTGATTAGATGCAATAAGGCTAATTTTGTATACAGTTATGAATAAAAGACATTTCCTTCTTCCCGTATCAATAACAAAGAATCAGAAGAAGTTGTATGCGTAATTATGTGTCTCAGAGTCAGTAGTGATGAAATGATAAAAGCATCCAGTATTTGCGTGATTGAGAAAAATGACACTGCTTAAGAAAAATCACATTTATTTAATCATTAAGAGACATGTTCTTGGGTTATAAAATTTTTCCTAACTCAGTATTTTAATTAATAATTTATACCCATTTAAAGGCTTTCTTTTGAAGATATTGAATCAAATACAATTTTGTTAATTAAAAGTAAATGTTATTAGTTCATAGGCCAATAAATTTTTATCTTTATAGTTTCTAGACGCTTTTAATATTTATTAAAAACTGTTATAATTTGCCTATATGTTAAAGTGATTCGTATATGTGCATTTCAAAATTTTACATAACTCATATATTTGTAAGCATTTCGTAACACACAATATGGTAGCAATTGCATGGAGTTATATTGATTAAAAAGGCTAAAAAATTTAGAATTGCATTTATTATTAAATACTAGATAAAAAATATTTGCTAAAATATACTCATACATATTCATTATTGTTCTCTAATTAGAATACATTTCGCGAAGTTTTAAAAAACAATGTATTCCGTTTTATACAAACTGAAACAAAACAAATTAGAATTAAAATTTTTTTCAATGTTTTTAAAAATTCTTTACTGTAAATTTTTAATACTCTATAAGTTTTTTATGAGTCAATTTATGATTGTAATATTTAAGAGCATAAATTACACAATTGAATAAAACTATATGAAGATATCCTGGATAATTTACTTTAATTTTCTTTTGACAAATTATATGTATTACAAAATATTATGCATACTTATGCAGTATTAGTTTAGTAATTTATACGTAATGTAATAACTAGTATCTTGTTTATTAATATAATATTTTTTTAATTTTGAAACTATACAAAATTTTATTTTTGCGAGTTTGCACCTAAAAAATGAAAATATAAAAATTCCTAATAAAATGTATTAACGCTTTTAGAATAACAGCATTTAAATTTATATTATCTATGTTTAAATAAATTAGTTTTAGTGACTATTTATTTTCATACATTTATATCTATCATATCACCTATTTCATCAATGATCTATGTTATAATATAATATATCATAATAAATGCAAAATTACATTTTATGCATTTTCATTGAAAATTTTTTGTGTTCAATTAACAAAGAGAACTAATGTTAATAAAATGCACCTCAATGGGATGATTGTAACAGAAAAATTTACTATGGGCATTACCTATTAAGCATTTAATAGTATTCACTCTTCTAAATTATGAATGTCACGAAAGGGGTAAACTAGAAGGTGACAAATACTTTCTAGCTTTCCTGCATTTGCGCAGAAATCATAATCATAATAAATGCCATTTACAGAACCAAGAATGCTTGGGCAGTAGGAATGGGAAAGTCCATTAAGTATCTTTCATTAAAATTCACTGCACAGATGTCAATAATTAAGTCTGAGCTTTTTTCTTCAACCTACCTTGGTAAAAGATGGCAATCGGGAAAATAAATCGTCACATTTTGAGAAGCTGTTTCTATGCTGTTATGTTAAGGGGACGTATAATAATTTATCTTTTGTTTCGCGAATTTCAGCTATGTTTTGAAAAATCTTTCTATTCTCTTGTAAGGGTAGTATTAATTTTGATGTGTAGGATTCATCTGACAGATTTATTTGTAATGAAACAAAATACTTCAGAAATAAATTACATAGTTATTTTAATCAAAAATGAACTTTAAACAAGCAGAAATGAAAAAGAAAACAAGCAGAATGAAAAGAAATTCATAATTCAACCTACTTTTTTCAATTTTTGGAAATCAGTCTTTATAATATTAAATACTTTTGGCGAACACAAGATATTTTCTATTCAATATGTTCAGTTTTACAAAGAATAAAGTTTCAATGATTTCAGTTAAATATTTAAATTAACTCTATCAGAAAAAAACTATTCAACTTACACTTTTAAAAAACAAAAATACTATAACATTGTTTACTTATGCCGAAACTCCACTCTAATTACTTTTAAAACAAAAGTAGAAATGCGTATTTAAGAAATGCGTTTTTTTAATAATTCCTTACATAAGATATAACTTTCAAAGTACAATTAATTTGGACTTCTCAGCAGTTCTTATAACACATATAAAATAACATATAATAGAATTGAGATTTATACATGGTTGTTTAAACAAGGTTTTAAATTTCATAATCAAATACGTATTACACAAAAATTTCAAAATTTTAATTTTATAAATTATTCACATGGACAAATTTTAGTTTTCAGAAAACATATTTATTAGATAAACCCACACTCCATCTTATAATAGTAAATGATAAACATAATGTAAATATTGGATTAAGAGTAGAATATTTTAATTACTTACATAATAGATTTAGTAATGGAAATATTTATTAGTCTGTAAATGATACTACAATGTATATACAATAAATTATTATAACGATAATATCTAGAAATTACTTATTATGATTTTTTTTCTATAAAACTTTTAATTATTTTCTATTTTTCTCAGTTACAACCTGAATTTTAAAAAAACAAATACTAAAAGAATGGAAAATATAATTTTTATTATTGTTACATTAATATACAATTCTACGAATCTATGCAACATCTTTTCCTATTCGAAAAGGGAAGACTACGTTATTTTCCCTAAGATTATAGGTAAGTCTTCAGATTTTCTTTTATTCTCTTTCATCACGTTTGAGGAATCCGGTGCGCATTTTAACTTTCGTTTTTTTTATTATTTTTTTTACTTTTGTCTTTACGCCCGTCCTTAACGCCGGAGAAATCTTTTTTTCCCCCTTTCCCTCGGCGGCGTTCATCTATTAACGACCGCTTGTAATCTGAAATACCGAATAAAGCTGTTCACACTCTTCCTGTCACCTACCATTGCCTATTTACGAGCAAAAAATGTTAATAAAGGGGAATGCTTAACGCCTCCCGCGATCTAAAATAGTAGCTTGGAAATTCATTGTATCCGGCGGTGCCCCACAACTGCGTGAGACACTAGATTAATATTTCAGGCATTATGCGCCGCTTGGAGGTACTTTAAGTGTAACGCTTGCAGTGATATATAAAGAAAAGCATTATAAGGTTTTCTGGACTTAAGTATGAATACTGAACATAATTGTTAAGATAGGGGACCTTTCATTTCGTTAATCTTTTGCCATAGGCATGCTTAATTCATAATGTATTCTGGTTTTTTTTCTTGCTTCTTGCATGGCTTATTTCGACACCAAACGATAAAACTGCATGTCAATAAACTTATTTTAAAAAAGATCCTGTTAGTTATGGAAACTTTCTTTAAAATGTCGTTTTTATAGAAAACAATTAAGTTATGAAAATATATTAATTAACTTCAAACGTTGAAAGGAAAAATTAAATTAATGTGTAGACCCCCCCCCCCTATCTGTACAGTCTCACACTGTTTTTTGTTTTGAACGAATTATTTCTAAGGATTTTTTAAATGCAGTTAAATATAAACCGTCAGAATAATTGTAATTTTTCATTTGGTTCGTTCTAACTTAAGCGTTGAAAGTGTTTCTTGCAATTTTGAAACAATCCAGTATTTATTGACAATGACTTGATTAGAAATTATGTCTTCAATATTTCAGAGTTTTTAATTGAAAGAGCATTTTAATCTATTTTGATAATCTAATTACAGGTATTTATATTTAGAACATAAAATATTTTTCAGAGAAAAGAATTTGGTAATAGCATTATTGATAACTCTTACTTTTTGTGCATATCTTTCTTAACTATTTGTATAGTATTATAGCATATCATTAAGACAACATATTACGAACAGCATTTATCATACTAATATACTTTTGTTATTATTAATATATGTTAAACAGTATACATACCTAGTTATATAACATGTATATATTATCATCTTTTTTTAAATATATAGCTTAAGGACTGTTATAATATCCAATTTAAAGACAATCTAAAGATATGTCTCCGTGAGAATATTTTCACATAGAATTTTAATCAATTTAAGCGTATAAGGTTTTGATTGAAAGCAGATAAAACATTAACATAATGGACATTTTTGTATAAATATTTTGAACTTATTATATAATAGAAAAATTAGTTAAAGTCGGAAAACTAAAGAAGTAAACAAAATTAAAGGACAGAATTTTTAAGATCGAATTCTTGCCTAAAACAATAGCTATTAAGCGATAACCGGTTTCTCGTACTATATTAACTCGCTGCTAGATTTATTTTTAGGAAAATGTAATAGATTAAACTCAGAAACAATTTTATTGTTTCATTGGTAAAGAAAACTATAAAATTAATAAAATGTTAAAAGTTTTTCTGTGAGTAGTTAAATCATTATAGGATCAAAAGTCTTAATATTTATATGGTAATTTGAGAGGGAAAATATTTAACATTTTCATACGAACCTTTACTACTTGCTATAATAACGTACTGCATTAATTCTTTACTTTCACCATATTTATAGTTCTTGATTCTTAGCTTGAAAAACATTGCTCTAAAAGATTGTTGTTATAAGTCTCTAATTACCTTATTCTCCTGCAAGTATATTAAAAACTTTGATTTGGAATTCCTTCCCGAATTAGACTGAACTTAAAGAAAATGCGGTCCATACTATATGTTTTTCATAAGCTCACCATTCTATATAATAACATTAGTATATGTTTTTTCCTCCAAAAGTTTTGATTTCCCAGGTTTATCTCTCACGATTTGATTGGAAATAACGCCTGGTTATTTATAAAACTGTAATCTTGGCAGTAGCTTGTTAAACAAATTATCCCACTTTTAGAAAAAAAAAATAATAAATACGTTAAGCTACTTGACTTCTCTGAACCAACAATCAAACCATTTCATTTCGATGTTTTGTTATTATCATTCTATCTCCGAGAGGTACTTGCCTCGTGCTCATCCCTCCACACCGATGCCCCACAACGTAATTGCTCAGAATCATAGAAGTAAAACGACTCTACTGATATCTAGTTCTTAAAAACGGTAGGTAGAGGTATTTGTTCGAGATTATGGGCTTTCTTGAGAGTTAATTGGACAAAATAATATGTCATTGCTTTCTGAAGAGTATTGTCATTTGTCCTGCACAGCTCTTTCGCTCATAATTTTTGTTACTTTTTTTACTAGGGCGTGGGTCTCTTATTTTTTATGAATGGATATCGAGGGGTTACTGTAAAATTTATCTGTCTACACCAAATGGTCAAGGGTGTTGGGAAGCAGCAATTATATGAAATTATGGTTGGCTTCCTAATTTTTAATGCTTTTGCGATTTACAAGATTTATATTTAATTTTCAAGCTTATATTCGTAAACTATCTTGTCATGGTATCTCGTTTACGATGCCAGTTTTCCTTACATTATGAACATTGGCAAAACTGATATTTATATTATACTTATGTATCTGTATTTATAATGATACGTTTATTTAAAAGAAAATAATAGTATGGTATTATTAGTTGTTGTTAAAATTACTTTTTTGGTCTTTAGTAAAAGGAAATATAGCATAAAAGATTGAATATTCCTAGTTTATTCAATTTAAATAATAAAGATAATTTTTAAAATGATTTTATATAAAATTACTTGATTTAATAGTATATTTATTAGAATAGATATAGTATATAATTACTAGAACATATAGTTACTTGGATAATAGTAATCTTTCGCCTGGATTAATAAAGTCATCGAGCAGAGAACGTATAAAAATGTTTATATACTTCTTTTTACTAAATCAGCAGTTAAAGAGCCGAAATTAAATAGGAAAATGGCATTTTGGATGCCATTTTCTTATTTAATTTCGATCAACTTATTTTTGATGAAATATTTTTGTATAAATACATAAATAGAAAAAAGTTTGCGTTAAAAATGTGAATGTATGAAAGTTAGTCGATAGAGTAGCATTTAATTTTAAAGCAATACTAAGTCTGAAAATATTCATTTTAAACCAAGAATTTAATCATATTTTTAACTAGAATCTTTGACTTAATGAAGAACGATATTGTTGTCAATCAATAAAAATATAAATATGTAATATATGCTATTTAATAATGAAGGAAATATTTAAAAAAATCAAGCTTTGTTTGAATATTTTTTTTTTCTTTACAATATTTGCGATGTGACTTCTTCATCCCTAAATACGAGGTAACGAGAAATCATTTTATGATAAAAACAAAAGTAATTACAATAATAAAATATTAAATTTGTTAGATTATGCTTATAAAGTTAAACAGCATTTTGTTTCAGTCAATCTATTTTATAAGTTGACTGAGGTATATTATTTAGTTTTCAAAAATTTTTTACTATATTATTTTACTTTTATTATGTTTGTAAAATTGCTCAACTAGAAAAATTATAATGATATTTATAAAATTAATATTTAAATGCTCAAGTATGCTTAAAATATTACTGCGGGATGCAACATTAAATTTATCACTTTGATTTAATATATATCTTTAACCGATTACGCACTTCGAAGTTTCTAAGCAAATTACGTTCTGTATGTATTAATCACAATGCTATTCAATGAATGCAAAGAAAATGTTTTATGCTAAGTAATTATAAATAACTTTTATCTGAGATTAATTTTTAATAAATGATTTACTGAATTATATAAATCATATCATCGCCAAAAAAGCACTTCAATGCCAACAGTGAAAAGGATACTTGAAGCGAAATATTAGAACTATCCACCCCCCTACCATTGAATATCATTTATCATAAAGGATTCCCAGACGTAAACCCGGAGGCTTGTGTCCCATTCCGATTATTACTTCGAATTAGTCTCTCGCTTTCCAATTAGACGATAACTCCGCAAGGGGATAAGTGGAAAGACATTTAAAAAGTGAAAGAGTGAAAAGGGAGGTCGGGAAATACAAAGAGGGAAAGCTGAGCTTTAGTTGGAACCCAACAACCACCAATCACTGAAATTGAGCCAATTGCTTAAAATGAGTTTTCCTGTTACAACTGATGTTCCTTCTTTATGGAAGTACTTTTTTAGCCAGGGGATGAAACGAAACGATTACATAAATAATCGAAGTTTTTGAAACTGTCAGGATTATTATAGCGGGTTAACTAAATTTCATCGTAGGTTAAAAATTTCTTTGTTTACATAAATCTTGAACTATTTATTATTTAAGGGTTACACGTATTATTTCCTTTCATTCTTTCTAATTCCCAATGAATCATAAAGGGAAAGCATGGAAATTCATATAAATTGATATTTTACATGTATCTAAATAGTTAAAACTAGTTAACAGTTAGTACCTTGTACTTATTTTAAAATTCTAAATACTCCTTCTAAGTTAATTTGGTGTAAATAATAAGAATGAATTAATAAAGTAATTTTTCATTCTTATTTGCACCAAATATTTTTTTTAATATTAAGCTATAATCTTCTAATAAAAAGATTATAGTTTGTAATTAAAAAATTTAATAAAATATTTCTTAATATGATGATACATTTTAATAAGCATTTTATAATTTTATCGTAACTAACAATAAATAATAAGCTATAAAATTGTATCTAGAAGGGTAAATATATATATAATTTTAGATAAATGTTTATAACTTTACATTAAATATTCTCTTCTACTAGTTTTATTAAATAATATTTTATTAAGGCCACTTTTGAGTTAAAATTATAAGTTTTCCATTATTTATTATGGTTAACAACATGCATCAAAAGAAATTGTATTCTTCAGAAATTCTGTATAAGTCGCGATTGGAATTTATATTATAAAGCTTTAATTATGTATACAAATAATTCAGCAAACTTAGTCATTTTATAAGTTTGCGTTTATGATATTGTGTTTACAGGTTCATAATTAATTAGGAGGGATACATATTCATCGTGTAAAGAGTGTTTTAAAAAATTAATTAAGTAAATGTCAGTTTTATCTCAGTCGTTTTCATGAAAAAAGGCCTATTTAAATCTTATGCGTTAAAAAATATTGTATGACTTTACTTTTTTTTGTTAAGATAATACTTGTAAATTATTAATTTTGTCATTTATCAGTTTTCCGAATTTCATTGATTATTTTCGGTCGATAATGATACATGTTTCATTATTTCGGTTTCTGTGAAGATAAATGACTTCTAATAATTCCCTGCAATTTCTAATGTCATTTCCTTCTTGTCGCTAATGTTCATTTCGATAAATGATATGAAGAATTTAGGAAGCTGACGTATACATGTTAAGAGTCACGATCTTTAATTTAATCGATTTCTCATGATTCTATGATTCTTGAAATCTTCAAATTCAACTCTTATGTGAAATTCTTTTCTAAATTTTTGCAAACATTTTTTTTAAATTTTAATATAGCATAAAAGAATGTTCAAATTCAAGAATCTGTTCTAGCGTTATATAAAAGGCAAAAATTGCAAGGAGCATGTGAATTCCTCTCCATCTAAAAATACTGGTATTAAAAAATAATCTATAGAGTTTATTTTATGAACTTTGGCAATAATATTCTTTCATTAAAAAAAGTTAGAAGTACCCACGTGTTTGATAATTCATTATTAGTTTTACATTAATTGAATTCTTATCAAAAATTGGAATAATTCCTTTTTAACGAGGAATTTTCCTTTAGTATTTAAGGAGAATATTTGGGTTGTGCTTTTAGTAATAAGTAAAAAAATTGAGTGCGTTAAAAATACACACGTTTATAATCTGTATCTAAATTGATAATATATGAAAATATTCTTGAACTTTCTTAACCTACATTTTCTTCATTTGAAGTGGAATTGGAGACCATAACAAATGCAATTGATGTTGAATACAAAATAATTCGCTAGAACTGGTTTATGCATGAAGCAAGGTGCCTAAAAAAGAAATCAATATATAGTTTGTATTTTTTTTAAAGAAAATGTTCATCTATATTCCTTAATTCATAGTGGTTTAAGCTTCGTTTAACCTACGTGTGGATGAAGCACGTTGGTGGACATATAAAGAAGCTCATTTTAGTTCTGTAACGCGTAAAATAAGAAAAACCTAGTTTTGAATGCAAATCCTAGTTAGGATATTAGCTTGGAACTGCAAAAGCAGCCGCTTGCATAATGTGATTGCCGGATTTGAAGTGTTTATAGTCGCTAATACAAACATAGTCGCCGCGAATGCTAATCCTATTGCTAATGTATACACCATGTTGGCCCTATTATCACCCGCTTGAAATGGCTAATTAGGTGACAAAGATTTTTAAGAAACCGCTTGGAGGCGTTCTCTGGTACCGTTGCAAATCATCTCTACTCAGACGCTAATGGCTGATTATAAATCTTAGGTTTCCCTTTTCCTTCTGTCCCTTTGTTCAGTTTAGATGGAAAATAGACTATGTTTTTATATTTCATTCCTGAAATATGCCTACTTTAATTGTATCCGCTACGTTTTTTAAAGCAATAGCTTTCATACACAAAGTAACTACCTGGGAGGCCATTACATTAATAACATTTGCGAAAAGAGTGTGTTATTTTTCTCGGCACAAATAAAAAAGGGTTTGACTGCTTAGCTCTGTTGTAAGGGCAAACGAGTTTCATAATTTGATCATTTTATTGGCTATTACTAATTTTATGTTTTGTTAATATAAAATTGGTAATAAATTTTTCGATTGTATTCACCTCACGGTAGAAATTAAGAAATGCGTTTTATTTCAGTTCCTTTGAGTTAAATACGTTTAGTAAAAAAATTTACTTTTATGAATAAAACCTCATGCATTTAAATATTATAAAAGGTGTAGTAGAAAATATATCTTAATTTTATTAGCAATTTAAAATATTTTATTTTTTGCCTATTTTGTTACATTTAGTAAAGGATAAATTATTAAGGTTTTAGAGAGTATATATTTGTTTCAGAATGTTATGATTTAGAATATTTATTTTATAAAAATAAGTCAATTCATAGCACATTTAACAATGATATATATTTTTTCTTAGGTTTGGTTTCAAAATCGAAGAGCTAAATGGCGCAAACAGGAAAAAGCAGCTGGTGGCCAATCCCAAAGCCAAGGTTATAATCCTTACTCAGCATCTACTGCATTACCTTCATTACCAGCATCAGCACCAGGATCTGGAAAACCATTTAGTGCACTTAGTTACCCGAGGTCTTATGACCTTGGTCTTCTAAATGCTGCTGCTGTCGCACACCATCACCATCATCACCAATTCCCACCGCCTTATTTACCGCCTCCAGGATTATCTCTTTTTCGCCCAGCTCCCAGTTTTTTATCCCAAACTAGTTATACTCTTCGAGATTTACCATACACGGGCTTATTTCCAGCAGCTGCGTTATCATCACCTTATTCTGTTGCTGGCTCATTCCCACCGACATCATTTCAAACCTTGTTAGCTAACTTGTCTGCACAAAACAGACCAAAATTAACTACCCCTCCAGATTTGAGTCCCGTCGCTTCTGAACCATATCCAAGTCTGCTTACTGCAAGTTCTGCAACCAACAATCCTGCTCCAGCAACTGTGACCCAACCTTCTCCTACATTAACTCCACCGGCTCCTCTACCACGATCATCAACAGGTTCCCCAGTTTCACCACCAGCTACAAGTCCTGTAGATTTTGATAGAAGAAGCTCCAGTATTGCTGCTCTCAGACTGAAAGCACGGGAGCATGAAGTTCGAATGGAGTTATTAAGAAAAGCAAATGGCGAAGTCAGTTGAAGTGTACTGTTTACGACTATTAAAACGTTAAAGGCGCCGCAATATGCAAAAGTGAAAAAAAATGAATTGTTTTTTCGTTTTGTGCTGCCAAGTCCAAAGAATATTCCGAATAATGAACTGACAAATTTGTCTCGAGCTTATATTAGGATCGACATGAAAAACCTACATGACTGAATCAACTTATTTCTTTAGTTAAATTTTCCAAAAAATTTGTCTTTCACACAAGTAAAATAGATAGAACAAAATTTAGGTGGGGGGCATAGTGTGAAAAAGAATAAACTGTTGTTCTTGGAAAGATTGAAGTTTAAAAGATTACCTGAAATTTCGTATATTTGTTTTTAACTTTTTAAAATTGAATTTCTTTCTGATGAAATATTTTTCAAAGATATAAATGAATTTTTATTTAATTCATTTAAAATTTTTTTATAAATAATATATGTAAAACATTTCGGAAAATTGAATTTTACTATATCAAATCAACATTTCAGCAAACTTCTCGTCCAATAATACTTTAAAAGATAATACTATAATATTCTTATGAAATATATAGATTTTCTTTACTATTGGATATGAGACTCTAATTTGAGAGCCAAGAAAACTAAATTTAACTTCATTTCCTTAAAAAATATGCGTGTGTGAATGATTCTACATAAAACACTTCAAATACCATTTTTCTGGCATTTACTTCACATCTTTCAAAGTGTGATTAAATATGATTAAAAAAAATTGATTCCATTTATGTAAATATTCTATTAAATTATTAATAAAATAATTTTTGGCATTTTAAGAAAATTTAAGAAAATGAATCTTAAAATCGGGATAGTTTTTTATCCCAAATGCTTAACATGTGTTATATTTTTACTATTTTTTAAAGATTGTATAAAGTTTGCTATTTCAAATATCACTAGAGAACTCTCTTATGATTTATGTACTTAACTTGGTTTTTTTTTATCCTGTATTCTTCAAAAATAAATATAAAACAAAACTGAAAAACTAAAGAAATTGAGAATTTAAATATTTCATTGAAAATTGATATCCACGTTAATTAAACAGTCGTAATAAATATTAAAAAGTAACATCGTTATATTCAAGATTTGAATAAATATTTTTTTAATAATATTTAAAAACTATAATTCTTTTTAAAACCTCTTGTTAACTTTATAAAAACTATCTGTAAAATTTTAAATAAAACTTAGTACTTTTACATCAGTTTTGTATGTTTTCATTGCAGGTATGTTAAATTACCCTGCAATTATATATGTTTACTTTGAAATTAAATAATTTCTTAATGTGTACTTAAGGTATCTTAAAGTATTATTACTCTAAGATTGTATTATTAATTTATTGTTTTTTTTATAAATTATTACATTAAGAACCCGAACGAAGGGTTCATGTGAAAGAAATTTGTGATAGAATTTATTTTGGCCCATTCTATAAATAAAAGTAAAGTGAGCATTTCTTTTCATATGTATTTTAGTTTTGCTTAGTCATAACGTAATAAAAGTTTTAATTTTACTAAAGATTAGAAAGAACAAAGATGATCTAATTTAAAACTTGCATATTTAAAAATTATTGAATTTGAGGGATTTTAGATATTTTTCTCTATCAAAGTGAATCATAATGTGAAATTTATTTGAGCTGGTAATGTTTTCATTGTTTCGATAAATATTTAATACTAATTAGAAAAATATTTTGCTTAAAGCATCATGCCATCTCTTTTATAATTTTGACTTCAAATATTCCCTCCATATATTAATCAAGAAAAAGTTTGAAAAAATATTTACACTATTTTTTAAATATTTTATTAAAGTTTTGAACAGTTATCACTATTTATTGAAGTTTACTTTTATTTTAAATGTATTGTTTGGCAGTAAGAATACTTCATGCAAAATACACGAGGAAACTCATTGTAAAGCAAATGCACGCTGTAATCAATGTCATATATTTACATTGCTTATTAACCAAAACACACAAATATCTACTATGGAATAAAATTTACATATTTTGAAATTCTTGTTCATTATTAATACTAATGAAATACATCATTGAATGTATGTTTGAGAAAATCATGTGAAAACACAAGAATTTACAAATAATATAAAAATGAATAAAAAGTATTAAACAGGAATCCTTAAAGTATGCAGTTTAAAATTGTTAACATTATCCGTCCCACAAAATGTTACGTATTACATGTAGCTTTCGATTATACACATATAATCCATCCACATTAAGTGTCCTCAGAATAAAAAAGCTGCAATTGTTAGCTAAAATAAGAAATATTTGGTTCTGTATAATGTATTCATATTAAATAGCATGAGGTAAAATTTAACTATAAAAAATCAATGATGGTATTTTTGTAAAAATAACTGTAATAACGTAACTCATATAAGTGTTTTTGAATATGAAACTTTGTATTGTTTTCAATGAATCGATAAAGATTCATGAATATGGATTTATTTCTGAAAAATGGTCCATAATTCATTTTTGAATGTAAATATTTAAAAGGAGTGTGTTCCGGTGTCTATGTTTCTATGTTCCTCCAAAGGAAATCTTTCCGTCCATTTAATCACCAATTGTTGGAAATGTGAGTTGTTTATTTAAATAACTAATGACTCCATGTTTACTCTCATTTTATAAAATGAGTCATTGTCAATTTTTATGTAATTAAGGTGAATTGGACTTAATAAAAATGGGAACATAAATATATATATTTGTGTCTTTATTTTTGCTTCAAAAGTGATTTTCTTTGAAATGAAACCAGTATACATTTTCATGTTTTTTAGAAGAATAACTATGCTAAAAATAAAAGAAATAATTTTAGAAATCAGTAAACAATGACATATCATAATAAGTTAATCATTTTTGAACCTTGTAAAAATTCAAACTTATAGATTATTTTAGTCCAGTTAAGTTACAAAGGTGTACAATATCTTTATGCATCATTTTGTAATTATAAAATAACAAAGATTTCAAAGTTGACAAAGCCACAAGATAATTTTTGTACCAATGTATTCAATAATATCAAAATTGCACATAATATTTTTTCAATATTTTTAAAATTAAACATCTTTATTTTGAAATAATTTAAAAAAATCAATGAATAGTAATTTAATTTCTTAAAATGTTGAAGTTTCGCCTAATATAAAAGAAAAATTATGTATAAAGTTAAACTGAGAAATTACAACTTCACATCTACCTAAAAGAAATAGATTTACAACTACATTAAATAATATCTTGCTAGAAATGGTGGAAGTTCATGAATAGTTTTAATTTGCATTGTTCGATAAAAGAGGGAATAATGATTGATGATAAAGTTGAATCACAAACGTACATATAAAAAGTAATAACAAACAAGTTTGTAAGAAAATTCATTGGAGCTGTGCTTAGTTTTTTCTAAATTTATTTTTACTTTTAGTTTAAATAATAAACCATTATAGATATTTATTTCCTCAAAACAAAAAATTATGAACAGAGGAAATTCGTTCAAAGTTTACATTTAATGCTATGACAATAATGATTGTTTCAAAACTAAATTCGTATAGTAAAAGAGCTTTTGTCTAAATAACAATAAACAATTAAGGGAAACTGCCATTGTTGAGATATTTTACACGTACTTGAGTTAATTTTCTTTATCAAATTTTTATAAAATGCATTTACAGCTTGTTATAAATTCTTTAGGAAAATTTATCGATATTATAAGAATTAAGATATCACTTTTGAGGGAGAGATGATAAATTGCGGTTTTCAATGAATAATATAAATGTTTAATATAACTTATCATGAATAACAGTAATAAAATAAAATGAGAGAAATTACATTAAAAAATGTGAAGTTTATAAAGTATTTAAGTGTAAAATTTGCAAATGGAAAAGAGAGAAGAGAAAAATTTTACTGTACAACGAACTTCTAAAATGACAAGGAATTAATTATGTCTTATACAATACAATCCGAAATCAGTAGATTTTTGTTAATGTAAATTGATTATTTCAATGAAAATATGCAAAATATTTTGATACATATAAAATAGATTGTGTTTTTTTTGTACCTAAAAATATCAGTAAATAGTTCAAGTTTGATCAGTACAGTAATGATAAGTTTTATATTGCATTACATAAATTTTGAGAAAATATATCAAACTTCAAATATAATATATAGCTTCCTGTTTGTGATGTAGAGAAAATGAACTATGATACAGTATTTAGTAAAACATGATTATTAGTAAAATAAATAGATTCTATGTTACATTATT
>JAPDSC010079873.1:382587-413087 GCA_026290005.1 Latrodectus geometricus
TGTAAGCATTACAAAATATTATATTTCGAAAATTATATATATATATATATATATATATATATATATATATATATATATATATATCAGTTAAAAATACAAAAATCTCACTTCTGAAAAAATTGTCATAACCATAAATGACAAATTTAAAATGGAAGTTTAAATGTTTTGAGTAAATTTTCTAGTGAAGAATTTTAAAATTGCGGTAGTGTAATAGTAGAAGATAAAGCAATTAATAGAGATTTTTAGCAAGCAATTTTTATTAACGGTATTGTTTTAACTATTTCTATCTTAAGCAAGATAAGTCTAGTTCTTATTACACTCGTCTTATTTTTAGTTGAAAATTTTCATGGCAACGTCATTTCACTGGATAATTTGTAACCATGCTGCAGTTGATTAATTGTTGTTGCAGATGTAGACCGTTATATTTACTTCTTTGAATAATATTAAAAAAAAAGACTGAAAGTCATTGAGCAATTTAGTGGCTACTGAAAATCGCGACATTTTTGTCACTTCAGCTACCATTTTCCCATAGTAGAGATTTATTTTAAACTATATTATTCTACCCGATTGCCGTCATTGAGAGCAAATAGTATTAAAACATGCTACTGAGAGCAAATAGTATTAAAACAGATAACTGGAATATTCAAGATTGCCTTACTTAAATTTTATATGAAAAATTTGCTTCTATGTTGGGATAAAAATTGATTAACAAATTATACGCTACCTTGTGTTAATTTCATTGAATATAACAAGAAGATATTAATATCATAATGATATGAAAATACGTTTAAGAAAAATTCGCACTTTGTATTTCCTTTTAAAAATATTTCGTAAACTGAATGCATCATCTTCAATTCATTTATATTGATTAATTTCTCTCAGTATTGCAATGAAGATCATGAAACAAACATATATATATATATATATATATATATATATGTAGAGAGAGAGAGAGAGAGAGACTTCTGTTTCAAAAGAAATCAATATTTATGAAGCAGAATCAATTTATTTACTAAAACGTTAGTGTTTAACCTTCTTTGAACCTGAAAAAGTGATTTTTAGTTGTGCTTCAGACAAGGAGAAGATGATAAAAGCATTACTGGCGCAAGAGAAAATAATTATCCTTCTAAGAGCAATTTCAAGAGATATTTTTTCTTCTTCAATGCTTCAACGTTGCAATTTCAAGAACAGTTAACTCGTTACGCTTTGAGTATTTGAAACTTCCTTCTAAAAAAAAAAAGTGTTTTTTATGCATTAGTATTGCTCTTCAAATGATATTTTCGCAAACTGCATCGTATAACGTCTAATTCTTACCCAGAGGAGAAATTAGTCATCCTAGATGACCTCAAGATTCTTTCAGCAAAAAAAAAAAATGAATGTAAAGTTCAATAGGAATTTTTATTCCTAACATTCTGAAATTAAGCATGAATATTAAATTTGCGAATGTTATAAAAAATGTGTCTCTTTTCCTTTAATTTTTATTTCCTACCATTTACATTTTCCAATCTTTAATAATTGAATTATTCATTCAAATTTAAGCAATGCATAAAAATTAATTTTTCTCCCAATTTTTTTTATTTCATTTTAATACAATAACCTTGATGACGCTTATGATACAGAAATTTTAAAAAAACATTTAAAAATTATCTAAATGAATGTTTTTATTCCCAGAAATTAGATACTTTCTCTTTCACTGTTATGTTAATCAAAGAAATTAGATCTTATGAAAGAAACTATAATACACTGAATCAATAAATTGTTGCCTTCAATCTAGGGTGAGTATAAGTTTACAATTCATATTCTAATCATAAATTATAATTTGATTACTTGAGTTTTTCACCAAAATCATCCATTTAAAAATTTTGAATTAAGTGGTTTCATAATAAAATTTTCATTAGACAAATAAATAAACTTAGTTTTCATTTTGGCAAATTTTTCTCCGAAAATTTTATTGCTTTTTAACATTAATTTGATAGATGACTCACATTTTTAGTTGCCTCCCTCAGAAATAAGAACCCCTTTGAGTATTTATATTGTTAAAGATATTCAGATTCTAATCTCTATGATAGGGCTTTAATTCAGCACAAAAAAGTCGAATTTTACCCCACAGCATTCGTGAAACGTTTGCAACTGTAGACTACCGCTAATAGAAACAATTACTCAATACAAATGATTTCCGAGCACAGCACGTGATCATTTTAGGGTTATAATTCCGTCTGCTGTATAATAGGTTTTCAACTATATGCATCCATATTGTTCTAATTGTGACGAGGATGTATGGAAGAAGAGGATCTGTAATAAGTTTATAAATGGTGGTATAGCCAGAGTAAAGTTAAAGAGAGTAAACTGATACATCCCCAACTATATTTTGATCTCCCTGCATGTTATCCACGTTCCACTACATAGATATAGTCATCATCAATCAATCCATGAACAGGACATCAAAGATCCTTGATTATCACGAAGGTTAATTTACCGTAGATTTTGAGCTAATGGCTTTATATAAGGAACTACGGAAATGCAGCTTCTAAACTTATTCTATATTATGCACTATGTGGGCCCAACGACATGCGATTGATGCGAAATGTATTTCTTATTAAATTATAATGGCTCGTCGTATACAACACATAGCAGTCATCAAGCTCCAGAAAATTCTTTGATTGTTCACCTTAAATTCATAGAGAGCCAGATGAATTCTTATTAGTGTGAGCTGCGATAAATGATCTTCATCTTTGATGCCACAATCTTTAGTTTCCCTCAATATAGTTGATAGTTTCATCCCGATATATTACATGCATCACTTGACAGTGGTGACCGTATCGTTTATTGATCTCACGGTACTTTTGCTTGCTGTAAAGCTATATAGAGTAATAAACATTACATTTGTGGTTAGTATTGTATTTTGAAGTTTTACATATGTATTATTAGTACTACATATTCATTATTATGAAAATTTTTTAATGTTTATTACACAAAATGTATTAGCTTGCAAAAAATTAACTTTTATTTTACAGAAAATTAAAAATTATTAATATATTATGATAAAAAATATGTAATTTTTTGAAGGAAGTTCTCCTTTTAATTTAAAATGACAATGACTCCTTATCTCATATAATATTAAGATATTAATTACATTGCTGTGTCATTGTGGTTAAAAATATTTGATAAAGCCTAATGAATTTGTATTCATAAAAATGTTTTGACAGCAGTATTCTGTTGCTCAAAAAAGTAATGGACATTTACGTACTAAGATTTTTAAAGATACAAAAATATGGGTTTTATGAGTGAAAAATTAAAGCATTTCTTTTTGATTACATGTTAAAAAATTCTTTCTTGAGAATGCAAAATTTACCTGAAAATAAAACTACTTTAGTATCTTTAATTATTGTATGTACTATTAAACATAGCACATACTAATTAATTCAATAAGTACTATTAAACACATAGCAATTTTCAATTTAAATCAATTGGTAATTGTTGAAAATTATGTTACTAATAGTAATTTTTTAATATACTTAATTTCAAAATTTTTCTTTTCTAATAATTTTTAAAGAAATTTAATTACTTCTTAATAAAGAGACGTATTCTCAGTTCCTAACATTTTTTTTTACATTTCTTTTCCTATTAAGTTCTGTTTTCATGATTTCCTCTATCGACATGATTATTTAATGATTATATATGTCATAGTATTGTAGAAGATAACTCTGCACTCATATTTCAGTGCGTACGCACCATTTTGATTAAAGTTACATCTTATTTGCATAGGGACAAAAAGCTGTTATTTAATTTTTTAATCATTTTTTAAAAAATTATTTTAACATCCTTTTTTATATTTAAAAACTAAACTTGTGACCTTTTTATTGCTGTTGCACTAACTCATTTCATAATCAAACCTAGATTTAAAATCACTTGTCGAAACAAGTTTCGGAAAAAAATAGAAACTCTAAGACGAGAGACAGGAAAACAGTGAGTTATATCTATTTAACAAACAAAAATTATAGCCGTCTAATTCAAATCAATGTGCTTCATCAAAGCAAATAAATGAATGTGTTAATTTTTATGTATCTTATGATTATTTTTTCGATGGAAGTGTCGTGATCTTGTGCTGTATTGATTGATAAGAAAATTTTAATGAACATCTCTGCTGATTTAATATGAGAAAGCAGGTGCTTTTTCTCCGATTAATACAAAACTTTTGATGCACGTTTTGATTCGAAAAATGAACACGTTATTTTATAGTATTGATGCATCACTGAGCAAAAGTTTTGTGTCAAACGCAAATTTATTCTCCATTCTTGCAGTTACAAATATTGACTTTAATATTTTGAAATGCTAAATGGCATATTAAATTTTGATTGTATGAGAAATTTATTTTATATCTTTTGATAATAAAACAAATAAAAACTAAATATCTGATTTCTTCTGAATAATCTTAAATTATGAAGTACAAATAAATATTCATTAAACTCTTTTAATTCTATATTATAAATAATCAAACTTCCGAGCACGCTAAAAAACTCTAAGATGTGAAATTATTATGGGCATTTATGTGATGAATCAGAATAAAAGTTAGACAGCAAAATTGTATTTTCTATTGAAAAACTCATTTTTTATGTAGAAAAACTAATTTTAAATCTCGAAAGAAAAATAATATGCAAACAATGAATTATTATTTTTTGATTTTCGATTTTCTAGGCATGGGACTTAAGGGAATTTTTGTTATACCTAGGCATGATTTTATTCCATTCTTTCAATATATAATTTTTAATTTTTTTTCGTTTCAAGCAATTCTTTTTTATAATGTTTTATACAGAAGTTCCCATAGAATTCTAAAATATTTGGATGCGAAGATATCGGGGTCAAATCATAATTTACAGAGAAAACGTGAATATGAAATTTGTATACCATCTGCTAATATTCCATTATAGAATCAATATTCATTAAATGCACATACTTAGGAAATACGGAAAAGATTTTATTTAGATTATTTTAATTGATTAGATGATTTTAAAATGAAATTTGCTTCTGAAATTTAATTTATTTACCTTGCTTACGTTAATCAGAATTTTTATTCATCTTTAGCAAAATATATTCTTATTATCGAAGTATGGTTTGTAATTTATGTTTCAACAAGTGTGTGAACAGACATTTATATATCTCTTTTGACAACATTTTTAATTTTTCAATCTGCTGTTGATTTTTAATATTTGAAGCAATTAAAAGTCTTCTAAAATAGATTAAAGAATAAAAAAGAAAGGTAATGATTCATGGTGAAGTAAATCGATTAAGTTTATGATTTTATATCCATAAACTTATTATAAAATATATATTTAAGATAACGTGAGTTTACTTAACTGACATACGTATTTGTTTATATATTTCACGGCAAAAATTTTGGTGGCAATATTTTTTTATTTACATTTAAAGCTACTTTATTTCTTTCAAACTGTTAAGGTACGTTTGCCACATAATTCTTTTTTGTAAAACTATATGAGTTCATTTAAATAAAAAAAATACTTAAAAATTAGTAATTATTCCGATTAGTAATTGTTCCAAAATTTTCAGTTTTAAATAAATTTGAAATAAATGATGATATGGTAATTTATAAGATTAAATGGTTGTAGACAATAATTTATATGAGTTTCATGTTATTATTGAATTGAATTGATATCTAATTTTTGTATGAATGTGTTTTAATAGGAATAAGTAAAAACATAATTCTCTTTTTTATTACTCGTATAAATTACACCCATACTTTTATTCGTGTTTTTTAATCAAATGTATTCTTTTTGGAGGCGATTGATTCATGAGATTTAAAGTTTAAGTTTAAAATTAGAAAAGTGATTATACAATAGTTAAAGTAAGTTTAAAACTCAGTATCATTATACAAATTAATGTTAATAATGTTTCGTGCTGTTTGTAGCATTAAAAATATAAGGATGCACTTGTATAAAAGACTGAACTTGATCTTGTTTAAAAGTGCAACTCATTGTCATGTCACAATGTCATATGAAATTAGATGCAGATATGTTAAAAATAATGAAGAACTATTCAAAAGTAATCATTCTTTATCATTTTAGAACTATTCACAATTAGAGATTTCAATCTCATAATTTAACCTATATTTATGTTCAGAATTATTTCATGTTAAACAAGAACTATAATTATAAGTATAATCATTCTTTTATCATTTTGAAACTATTCATAATAAAAGATTTTAGCTGAAAATCCATTCCATATTAAAATTATTTCTTGTCCTGTATTCGTGATTTACTTTCCGGTAGTTGGGGGAGAGGGTTTTTTTTGAGATAAGATCAATATTTGATAAACTCGTCGCATCCATGCAAAAAACATGTGATGTAGTCTTAGTTGTTCGTGGATATCAGAAGCCATCTTTTATACATAAAGATGATACACTATTTTTAAGCAAAAATTTTTTATCTTTTTCATGTTGAAAACAACAGGCAAATAATGCTTGCCATAAAATTTTTTTGCATGTTCTTTTTCAATTATTCTAATAAATGAAAAAGTTCTTATGTCATTTTGTATGCGTTGTTTCCTGTATTGTGTTTTGTATACTTGTACTCTTTATTTATATCTATGCAAAAATGTCATGCAATGATTTTCTAGTTATTTTTGCTTGGTCATTAAGTTTCAAGTGCCAGTAATTAAAACTCATGTGTTAGTAAATTTTAAGAACATTTTCCATACTTTCAACAATTCTGTAGCTGAGGATGAGTAATTACAGTTATTTGTTAAGCAAAATGATTGTTTGGAATTATCTTTTACTCAAATAGCCTTCCATTCAAACGCACACTGTTTCTCCATTATGTTATGAATTCTGGAACATGTATCAAGTTAAAGGCCGAGAAATTTTGGTATTCACCATTTGGAGCACTTTATCACCCTTCGCACTAATTTGTTTAAAATTATTTGCATTTCTTATTAGTTGTATAAAGCAAAGAAAAATATATTATGCATTTAATTTAATCAAATCAATCAGGTGATAAAAAATTTTTTTTAAAAGGAAATGCTCTTTATTGCTGACAATGTTTTCCTAAAATATTCAACATGGACAGTATGCGTAATTAATGCGAGAGAGAGAGACTCGAGATTATAATAGGATATGTTTTATATCCATCGTGTGCATTTTCTAAAATGATTAACATTGAGTTTTTCTGTTACAAATGTATAATCATGTACCTTAATAAAATGGCTTACCTATATTTTTATTTATAATGCAAACACATAACACTGAATTCATAGTTTGATTATATCCTACAATTCTTAATCTTAATCCCCAATGATTCTGAACAAGCAATTTACTAACTAAAGTTAATTAGATACTTACACTTATATAGTCATTAGAAACACTCTTAGTCTGTATTAAGATTGACATAAGCTATCCAAATACTTATTTACTATTAGTCTTTCATAAACTATTTATATTGTAATTTATGGCAAGTAATGGGAAAAGAAATTGATTATTTCATTTTAAGCAACACATTTGTGAGGAAAAAAAAAAAGCATGAATTCATACTTAATGGAAATGTTATTTAACTGAAAAATTATTTTGTAAAGCAATCAAATGATAGTAGAATGTCCCATTTTTTATGAAACTTTAAATTTATAATGTATTTTCCAGTGGAGTTAATAAAACTAATCATGCACACTCAGATTTTTTGAAAAAAAAATTAGATTTAACTGAAATTATTTTGATAAATATCTTACATATAAAATTCTATGTTGTTTTATAAAAACAATTAAATTTATATGGATTCTAACTTTTTATATGTAAACAAAATTTATTTTTTACTTTTCCAAAACATGACTAAGACATTATTTTAAAAAGTTTTAGAAAGTGGAAAATTTACACAAAGCGTTAGATTAAAGATAAATATAAACTACAATGAAATGTGAAAGCAGTGAGGCTTAAATATTGTGTGTTAACTATTGTTTATACAAATATATAAATAATAAGAAAAAAAGTTAAGTTTTGCTTGAATAGAGTTTAATTTTCTATTGTACGAAAATTTAAAAAACACATATATATGTCTCTCTATCAAAGAATATCATATAAAAAATAAACGAATGTAATATAAATAAATTGTAGTTGCTGATATTTTTATCGTTCAGCAAATTTAACAAATTTTAATTGCGCTTTCACTGTGTCTGGAGAATTGAAGAACTAACTTCATTTCTGAAACACTAATGAGCAAATAGTTGAAGAAAAACGTTGAAAATTAGATGGATTATTTAACTGGAACTAAACCAAATCTAGAAAGATGCTTTGTAAAAAACATAGAATTTTGCCCGATATTTTTATAGAAAATATTAAATTAGATGAGCTATTTAATTTAAATTTGTAAGTATATTTAGCAAACACATCTTTAATCATGAAAAAATTGATTAATTGAAGTGCTGAAATAATAGAGTCATTACTTTTTACTAAAAAACACATTATCGTCTTTGGAAGAAAACAACTGGCTAGTTAGCTATTTTTTCAGTTTTCATTGCCCTTTACAGATTAAAATTTAAAATTGTTTTGTCAAATTTTTTCGACTGATTTCTTTTTAATTTCTTTTGAATTAATCAGTGTTCTACTTTATTTATTTGCAATTTCTTAGTGATTTATTCTACATATTAAGGCGTTTAAGGAATCATTCACTAAAAGAATGGTAAGTTTATTGATTTCACTTTTAATCTTTTAATTTAATTCGCTTTTTTTATTCAGTAAAATTTGATAACTATATTAACAATTCAGAGAAAATCTTATTCATTGTATAATGCATAACTGGGTTAGTTTGAGGGATAATTAAGTTTCGAATCAATGTGCGGCTAAAAATTTTAAGCTAAAATTCAAACCACATTTAATGCACATTCCAGATATAATTTTAATCGATCATTTTTGTAAGTGCATTTAATAAGACTTATCAAATCAACAGTGTGCTGATTTTGTAAATTAATTATTGCTATAGAGCACAAAATTTTAATTTCAAATATTTTATTTAAAAAATAATACTATTTTGATAATTTCATTTGTAAAGAGTTATAAATAATTAATTAATCAAGTAACTTTTTAAAATTATTGTATATTAGGTATGAATAATGCTTTAATTACACATATTAAAATTTAAAATTATATTCAAATACTAGATTCTATTAAAATCATATTTGTTTCATAATGTTAAAATTTCAATTTTTTTTTAAATTGTAAACTACAATGTTCATTATACTTTACATTAAACAATAAAATTAATAATGCTTGAGCAAACAACTTTAGATTCTGTTTGATTTTTTAAACTCATCTTTTTACACAATAAACTACACTTCAATCGATTAAAAGAATGTTATAAATATTTTATATAGAATTGAGTAAAAAATTTTAATTTTGACGAACATTTTCATTATGAACTATCATTAAATGTCAAACAAAGTACAATTTGAGCTTATTACGTTTTTAAATATCATGCACATTTTACGACATAATTATTATACTTTTGATGCTGAACTTTATTCGCTTATTTCAAATTATAACTGAACCATATGAACATGACTAATGTTTAATTTCCATCGTATTGTTAATATCCTTATTAACAATTAAACTTTTAGAAAATATAGCAAGCAAAATTAACTTAAAATTTTACATTAAAGAGGCCTTTCTTTCATGTCATTATTTTTCCTTTTAATATTCTATACTATATATATATATATATAACAATGCTTATTGGTTTTACTAATTTTATGAACACATTAACGCTAAGTAACTTAGAATGAAAATACATATAATATTCTTCATTTAATCAATATATTACCCAGCTAAATGGAATTGGAATTTAATAATTCATAATTACTTATTTTATAAATATTTATCATTCCAACGTAGTTTTGGCTGAATTATGAAGTCTGTAATTCTAATCCAATTTTTAAGAACTTTCAAGTATTTTTTCTTTATTATTTGGCATAAAAATTAAGTTTAGAAAGCAACTATGTAAAATTAACACACACACACACACACACACACACACACACACACACACATATATATGTGTGTGTGTGTGTGTGTATGTTTATAAAATTGTCTTTATTGAATTACAATTTGGCCGTACATGTGTTTGGAAAATTTAAATGTATTGATTATAATATTCTGTAAATATATTAAAATTATAAAGTGAAAGTTTCAAAAGAAGTGAAAATGGTTAAAAAGAATTATTTCAATTATTTTGAATTATATTTTATAATTAAGAGAAATAAATTTAAAAAAAGTTTTTTTTATTATGCAATGTAAAAAAAGAAAAAAGAAGAATCTATAAATATTTTAATTTAAATATAAAATTTACGAAAACAAAAAAAGCGGACTTTCATATATTAAGTCAAAAAATGTCTTAATTGCTTGAGAAATTGGATTAATTGGAGAAAAAATATTTATTTACCACTTTTTTTAATTTCTGTCCCGCACCTTACTGCTGATTGTTCGTGAATTAAAGCGGAATAGGTTGAGGAATCACTTCGCTCCACCATTTTTATATCTGTATAAATATATATATAAAAACAACTAGAGGAAGAGAGAGTAAGAGATTGTTAAGATTGACAGCACAAACGAGAGTAGAAAGAACTAAGTTCAAATGCTACAGTAACTATCTTCCAAGAAGCTCGTTGAATCAACAAGACTTATTCTTTTTTTTACCAAAGAAAAATAATAACAAAAGGAGTCCTAGAAGACGCCACAACGTTCGCGACGCTCGAAAAGAAAGTACTTGAAGAAAGAAAGAGAGGGAATGAAAAAAGCATCAAATCGGTTCTTGATTGTGGCTCGTGCTGAACAAATTAGGGGTTTTGGAGATACGTCAACTAGAAAATGATCATTGAGCGAAGAATCTTTGGGCCATGACTTTGAGGGGGACACGATTAAGCAGCAATTGAGGGCGCGCGCCTCTAATACACCAGCGTTTTCCAATTTCCCAGATAAATACTCATATCCGCCTGTTATGCGCCTTTTCGCCTGATATCTATAAGTACACTTGTCTCGAAATGATATGCTACTCCCTGTTTGCAGACATCTTTGCCCACTGTGAATTAAAAATAAATACATTTCTATTTCAAAAATAAAGATTGTATCACATGTTAATTATTATGTTAAATTATTTTTTAAAATATAATAGTGCAAGTTATTGTAAGTATAAAAGAATTAAAAAATATTTACTGAAAATGACATAATATTCTCTCAAAAATGACATTTACATTAAATTACATATTTTATCATAAGAAATATCTTCCTAGTACAAAAACTTGAAACTATCATTTATATCAGACTAGTTAAGAACATCTAATAATCAAATGAAGAATGTGTCTCATTTGGAACATTTTCTGTTAATTGTTTCTAACAAAGTTTGAGCTGTGTCGCTGGTAATAGTTAAACTAAAATACAGATAACTTGTCTTTTCTGCATTTACACACAGAAAAAGAGTAATTTCTGGCTGATGGCAGGAATAAAACTTTATTTAAAAGGTTATCAGTTTAATACATAAGATTTCTGTACTGAGAAAAATACGACAGAAAAAATCCCATTCAGTTTCATATTACTGACTGGTACTATAAAGAAGTTTGGAGGAAAGAATGCCAACACAGGTGTCGACTTCTTCACTGGATGATATCTAAAAATTACGTGGCAATTGATATAGGTTAGTACATTCATCAGTGGAAAAAAATCAGCCTGAAATAAAAGCAATAAGATAAACATTAAGGAAAGAAATCTCTCTCACACACAAAAGTTCTTATAAGAGATTTAAGCCTTTAGGTACATTTGACTAGGGAGACTCATCATTCGCCTACTTGGGCGAAGTTACGGTGGACGAGTGTAACTCGTCATTTGAACTTAAGAAGCTATTTTGTTTCAGTTATATATTTATTAATATTTTGTAAATAAAATACTGTTTCAAAAATATTATTTAATCACTAACATAAATTTATTTTTGAAACAGCATTCTATATTAAGTATAATTCAAATAAAATGTATTATTTTTATATATTAATCCACATACAGCCAAAAACTAAATCCATCTCATGAGCATAAAAATCTACAAATAATTCAGTACTCAAAGGGATAAAGAATTTTGATTATATCATTAATGATAAGTCTTTATCAAAGCTAGAAATTTTAATGAAATACACAAAATGTCACTGGTTTTGTACTATGCATGCTATAATGCTGTACGTGCATTAGAATTGCACGTAGTGACTGGAAATAATATTAATCGGCTTTGAACGTTAACGTGCATATTTCGTATTGCGTACATCGTATATAGAGATTTCTATGCAAAATTTCGAAATAATCTATATATATATATATATATATATATATATATATATATAATATATTAATATTTCTTAAGATTTCTTATATACTTATTTATTTTTTAAAAATATTTTTTTATATCTCTATATAATTTTTGTTTTTGGTAATTAGTATTTTGACTTAATAATTAGATTTTTCTTACGCATTTTCGTATTTAAAAAGCTAATGATTCACTGCTTAGGCTTCTCGTAAGAAAAGTTTTGAAAGTTGTCATAAAATATCTTATGTTTTGACAAAAAAGCTGATGACACAGTTGAATGTTAATACTTGCAATGTGGATAGATTAATAGATGAAGTTATTTAATGACCATGTTGCCTTCTCAGAAGTATTGCGTTGGTAGTGAGATTGAGTCATAAAGGAAGAAACTCGTCAAACTCACAAGCCCTCACTTTGAAAGAAGTGCATGCAGGAAAGATGACACAATGCTATTCTCCTGCTTTTTAACAGCAACTGATCATGAAAAAATTCAGTTCTTCCCTACCTGAAATGTGCTGTCATAACAAAAATTAGGCCTCAGTTAGCACAATGTAGTAAATTAGACATTACACAGCAAATACTTTTAAAACTGAAAACTGTTGCAATGTATTTGAACATCCAGGATATCCCTTTCAAGAGGTACTTTTTCCATATTTTATATTTGATAGTTGATAATATTATTACATTAACGTGTCGCAAAAGTAAAAACTCTGAAGACTTTCATTTACACACTCGACGATCTGCTTATGGAAAACAGAATGGTGACCTTCATCTACAATTGTCAACAATAGCTGATGTTGAACCTGCGATCTTCACACCGAAGATAAACTATTTGGCCACTGGGTGCCTTAAGTAGGAAATTGACTTCAAAGAGTGAATAACTTAATAGACGGTAATAAGTCATATAATGTCTACCAAACATTGCTTTCTGAAATTAATTTTTTAAAGTTATTAAGCAGTATCCACAACTCGCAAAGGAATAAACCTTGAATGTTACTCACCCATCCCACAGACGTCCAGGCGTGAAACAGGAGCTCAACATCCATTTCCGTTTATTTAATCGAAAATAAGATTAAACCCGGGAACTTCTATTTAAAAAAAAGAACTATGACTAAGCCAAAATGAACCCATTGCTGAAGTTTTTAATTATGTTTTCTAACCAGTTGACATATATGTTGATACCAAAAATAAATACAAATATTTCCATTTTACTTTATTTGATAATGATTTTTTGCTGTTTTTTAATTGAAGAAAATTGTTTGATCTCAGTGAGCAGCATTTATTTCGTTTTGAAGTATTATGCAATATTATTTGTGTATAAAACTGTTATATTAGACATGAAATGCTTTTGTGTGCATTTTTTTAAAATTTCTTTTAGGTATATTCAAGTAATTAATAAAATTTTCCTTAACTATTATTGTTGTAATTTATTTTGACATAACTGTATAAAAAATTTCAAAGCTAAATTAAATTCCTTTTCTTTAGAAACTTCTTTCCAGCATATTCAAGTATACTTTTATCATTGTTATTAGGAATGTATTTCTGTACAAATATTGCCTAGTGTGTGCAATGAAATTGCCTATTTGCATATCTATTATGTATTTTCGTGTGCTTTATTCATAAATTCTCATATATTCAGGTACAGAGTTAAATTGGACATCCAATAACAAAACAAAATTTACTTATAATTAATCTTTTGTTTATGGATATTTTTCTTAACTGTTTCCTATTATTGATGCCTGCAAAAGTTAAGAAATTGATGTTTATTTATTTTTTGTAAGGAGAAATGCTATCATTACTATGTTGTTTTACACAAATAATTATTCATGACATTTATAATGTAAGATTTTATTTATTTTTGCTGACCATTTGTGTGCAAAAAATTATTACTTTTAATTGATCAGCAAAATTTTAACCTCAATAAAATTGACATCCCATATTTTTCTGGAATTGTTGCTCCATGTTTATAATGGTAAGCAAACGTGGCCAAGAATGGAGAAAGAAAAAGATTTCAAGAGTCAACTTAATGTCAAATTTCCTTTTCCTGTCGTTTTCCCTGCTTTATTGCGAGAAGTGCATCATCAATAGCATAAAAGTACTGAGAAGTTTCACTAGGATATTTTTTATAGAGTGACATTATTTTAAGCGAATGTATAAAACGTGTAGAGATTTGACGGAAATAATAGTCTAGCTACTGAACCATCAAGGGTGTGTGTAAGACTTTTGACCTAGCCATGCCCCTCTGATTATCAAGCATTAAGTACTTCGTAAATATCAGTCCAGTGACTGTTTTTTTTTTCTCACTTTTTCATTTCTCTTGATGGATATTTAGTATTACAAATGTTTAAACCTGTTCAGAAAAGGTCTGACATACATTTCATATTCTTTAAGAAGTTATTAGGTATGATTCGGAAAGTGTATATCAAGGTAGTTCACTAGTAAAAAAGGAAAAAATTTTAATTTCAAACTTTTTCAAACGTTGCATTGATAGTTGAGAAATTCACCGCTGAGAAATCAATTTTATGATGAAAGAGAAGGTTATGAATGAAGAAAATTTTGTAGTATTAATAAAATACTTATTCCAAATATAATAATTTAAAATTAATAAATTAAAAAGCAAACTGTTATATTTTAGAATGAAATTGACAATATTGTTACAAAGACATCATTTATTTTTTATTCATATGAGAACAAATGTTCAGGAATAAATCTGAATCAATTGCTTCAAAATTTTATCACATATTTATTATTTATTATGAGTCTTATGTTTCATGTATTATTTATTATGATTATTTTTCTCAATGTGACCTAATAAATCTGTTTGTTTCAAACAAAATATTTTGCTATAAAATACACATGTAATAATATTTTCCAAAGGGTGCTTTTTAACATTTTCTTCACAAAGGAAATATAGAATATCAATTTACTTTAATCCATAGTAGATCATGTTCTTCCCACAAAAATATAAATTATTATTATAGAATGACTATTTACTGTAATCTGGCTGTAATAAATCTTGAGAGTCTTCAATAACCGTCAAAATACTGATTATTTTACATCAAGATCCTGAACTACACAGTTATAAAAATCCTTCTCTATTGATCATTTGATTATTATTAGTGAAATTTAATTTTAATCCAATTTTTCACTGTAGAGAAATTTAGAACCTGCAATAAACAAATGTCAACAAAATAAGAATATCTATCAATTCAATAACATTAAAATATACATAAACGAAATGACTGAACTGAATGATCGAACTAATCCCCATAATTTTCATGGAGTAATTCTAAATTCTAAGAAATGTTGGTAGAAGTTCTTACTTAACATATCTATAATATTAATATTAGGTCCGTTGATAGAAATTTGATCTGAACACAAAAAGCAATGCTTTATACCCATTATAACGATAAGAATATTATGTTCTTTCTGAATAAATAATTTTTTTCGAAAATTTGCTTACGTGAGTTCTTATGATAAATTATATGTGAGGTCAGTCTATCTAAAATGGGAAAATAGTTATGAGCAGTTTCATTTTTTTATTAGATTTTTTTACCATTTTCAAATATTATAATAAATATTTTTGGATTATTATTAAAGCAAACTTATCATTCCTTTCTATGTGTATAAAAATTTCTTGGTGCTGATGCTTGAAGAAATTTGTTAAAAACGTGAAAGAGGATCAGAGAGACACTATAATACTCTTACCTCTTTCTTTTGTATACATTCTAGAATACATTTTTGTACAATTAAGAACCTCTTAAATATCTCTTTCAAAATATTGTTGTATTTCATTTTCTTTCCCCCAAGTTCTAAAATTAATCAAAAAGTAATTATACAAAAATGTTATCTCCGAATGAATGCAAATGATTTTTTTTCATCATCTTTACCTTTATTACAGAGTAACAAAACAGTATAAGTATGACGTGAACATTATGAAGAGTTATCATTTTTGCAAAAAAAGCCATTAATAATATCAGAATGCTTAAATGATTAAAATATGTTACGAAAGGGTTATTAAGTATAATTCCTCTTATGATATCAAACATATTTTCCTGCTTGAAATCTGTTTTCCTATGTGATAATACTTCAGTTAAAATTTAATGAAATAAAGAGGTAATTAAGTAATAATTGGATTATTATGTTGTAAAGAATAAACCTTAATGAAAAAAATTGCAGGCTAATTTGTGTCCAACTATTTAGTTTCTTCAGAACTTAAAGAGGGTCTTGATTATTGTCAGTGATAGGGAACAAAACTACCATTGAATTAGGTGAGTGGATGGCCTATCATTAAAAACATAAAAGTGAGGAGTTAAAAAATGAATCTCGGCACTTTGACAAGGAATATTACTCAAAGACGGAATGTAAATTCAAGTAATTAAAAGATACACGATGATAAATTGTCGTAACATGAACAAAATGAAGCTATTAGTCTCAGCAACTGACGCAGCTGTTCGCTGAAAAATTCTGTGTCTTTTAAAGGATAGGTAAGAAGGCATACATTCATCAAATGATTAATAAGGCTTCTAAAAATTTCAGCATTGACGTGAAAAATCTATATTAGACTTAAAATTTACAATTTGCTGATTTTTTTATAGAAGTAAACTTTTGTGTGACATTTTTAAGTTTCACATGTTTACAACTGTTTAATGAAAAATAAGTATAATGTTTAATTAGTTTACAGTTTTTGCATTATTATTAGAAATCAGTACTTTGTGTTTCTAAAAAAATATTTTCATAAATAGACAAATGCCATATGATGTTTATAAATTTAAATGATGAGTAATCTAAGATATATATATATATATATATATATATATATATATAACTGAATTTCATATTTCTTCCTTGAATCAGAACGCTATCGGTGGCTAGGAATTTCTAATATTTAACAAATTTACAATTTGTTACACTTTTTTTCGTTACTTTCGAATTATTTTCTATGTAAGTTTCCCTCATTGAAGACAATCAAAGGGCTGTAACATTTGTTTCTTCCAAGACTCTATGTTCTTATGAATTTCTATTGTAAATTTTTGTTTGGTCCCTCTGTTTTACAAATAATTTTAAGAGCCTAATAATTAGAAAGCGTTAATGAAAGAAATCAAGATTAAAGTGTAAAGTAGAGATATCAGCGTCTCAAGTCATGTTAGTAGAAATTACAAAGCATCAAGATTACAAACAGCGATAGAGAGTAAAGCGGAAATTCACCACTCTCATGCTGTGCCTGTCTATTTAATAAATAAACGATGACACACAATGTATATGGAAATTAGTAAGCAATAAAAATGCTAATTAAACTGGATGATGTTCTTGAACCCCTTTTAGAAATTAACTTAGACCTAGTGAATAGAAGGCACTCCACTGATGTTGCACATGATTGATTTCGTTGAGTATACGACAGTGGCGTTTCGTTATAAGAAGCGTAAATGCTTAATTGTTGTAAAATTGCGTAGTAATAGGCTTTGAAACAAGCCGCAATTGATCAATGCATTCTCTAAATTGCCAATATATATTAGAAAGTATTTTATTAACAAAGATAAGAAAAAAAATGCATCGAAGGGAGGAGAAAAATGAAGGAAATTAGATAGCTCGTCACAAAATGTCATTTTAATTAAACATTTATCAATCCATAAAAGTGTGCTTTGTTTTTATATTCTGTGTTTCCTTATTTATTTATTAATTTTCATAAATAAATTTCCTTATTTATAATGAACTAATGATAAATATTTATTGAAATCAGTGAATTTCAATTTAATGCTATCATAAGTACTGTCATAAAATAAGACATATGTGGTGCAATTATGAGGCAATTAAAAGTGTATGTCCTTATAGAATGACTATAAATGAAACTTCAATTTTAACTTTAATGTATGCATAACTATGCTTTCAAGTAACTTTATAAGCAAATGCAAGAAAGTTGTGTCTTAAATACACTCACTTCTAAAAATCAAGCACTCAAAGAAAATGTTTAAAAAGATCGTCTGATTTGGAAAGGCTGAAATCCTCTGACAGGAGTATGGAAGTATACAAATATTTTACTTTGAAACTTATCACGATTTTCTATCAAGAAGTATACAGTAAAGTCAGTTTAAGAAAACAGCATCATATAGAAGTATTGGAATTTTAAGTAAGCTTAAAAGATATTTAGAACTTTGGTACAGTTTGATTATAGGCGAAAAGCACCTTCCAGAAAATGAATGACAGACTTTGAGTACTGTAGAAAGTACTGACTAATATTTTTAGTTTTTTTGTCACTCAACGGTCCTTTTTTGCACACGAGGATTAATTAGGCAGGGATCTATGGTTTAAAGTGAATTTCGAATCTTTATTACAAATGTTTAAATTTGCATTTAAACCCAAGGTGTGATTTGAATCCACAAACTATTGGACAGAAGGTAAGAGCACTAACCATCCGATGCCCCATCTGTCGGAGTAAATGCTTGAGAGTTGTCCGGACTTTCTAGTTTGTGACACGTAAATACGGCTTATTATGTATGGAAATGCTTGCCACCAAGCATTGCCAGAAGGCAATGCTTGGTGGAAGTACAAATGTTTTACGATGTCTTTCAGAAAATGCCTTACGATGGCCTGACAATCAAATATAATTACAGGACAATTCATCTGCATTCACTAGCCCGTCATTGCAAAATTATGGAAACAATTCTACATTTGATTAGTAGTTGTCAGTTCTGCACCTGACTGCCAAAAAACTGGCCTCCATGGAAGATTGATTTATTGATGCTGTAGATAAGAGGATTTTACACATGTGCCAACTATGGTTATTTTCAGCGAATGTTGGTAAAGCGTTATTCACCATTACCAGGAACAAAAGATTAAAAGTAATGGAGAGTATGCTTCAACACCAAGAATTTTTCTTTCTCTGTTTGTCTATTTTAGAAGAACATTACTAAGGAGACGTTGTTGAGAATTTAATTGATTTGTGTCTCATTATAGCGACATTGCTCCCACGGATTAGTCAAAATTTGCACTCTAATTCAAAAGCAAGCATGCAAAAATATAAAGAGGATAAATTATACACAATCTGAACCAAAACATCACGAAACCTCATGCATTTCAATAAAAAAACATCAGGAAATGGGTAAGAATTTCGCTGATATATCAAACTATGATGATTATATGATATTGAGATAAGTACCTGGACCCTACAATAAACTTGAATACTACAGCTTTTGGTCCAGCTTTCATTTTGGGGTATAATGCGTGTTTCTATAATAATGTCATTTGTCGATGGCGACCATCTAGAGAGAGATAATAGATAGCGCATAAGGAGTGGCAGGCGTACTTAATCGACCAGAATCTCATTGAATATTTTTGGGTTTCCTTCGATTGTTTGTGTCAATCAAAGTTAATTTTACAAACTTAAGAACTGCTCTACAGCAAAAGTAGTAACTACTTGACACTTCACTGGATAGACTCACAAACAATTCTTCTATAGCTAAACACTATAAATGTTGCTTGAAGATGAGAGGTTCTCTCATATCCTATAATATATTTTTTGTTTATTTTGCTTTAAACTTACTTTCATTGATGTGTGTGTGTGTGACTCCAACAAACGTTATCTTGTTTGTAACTTACGAATATTCAATATTATTTTCATAGCCATTGTTCATTGTTTTTTCTAATGAATAAACACATTAACTTTTCTGAGATTTTTGGGTCAATTAAAGCAGTATTTGTTGGTTTTTCTCATTTTAACACTCCATGCCAAAATATTAGCAATCAGTTTAAGAAAATTATAAGTGCTAAATAGTGCTTGACATTAAAAAAAATATTCTAGAAATGAAAAATCAATCACGCGAATCATATTGAAATTAATTTTTAAACTTTCTGTATAATTATTTTTAGAAACATACATTATAACAGAAGAAAAATTCATTCGAAACTGCTTAGATTCGCGAGTTATTTGATAAATTCTATTTAAAAATAAAAGCATTAAAATAATATTAATGAAGACTTACAAATATATTTATCAGACTCTTCTTTTAATTTCTTCATTTACAGACTTTATTTTCTATATTTGTCAATCGTAGATAGAAGAAATAAATAGCTAATTAAAATTTTTCATGCGCATTTGTATAATTTTTTGTGAATTTGCAAATATACTTTGAGTTAGAGCTTGATTAGTTATTTAAATAAACTTCCAAAAATAGACAGATTCTTAAGTAATGATCCATATTGAATAGAACTCTTGAAAATTTGTTTTTCTCAATCCCAGGGGGCCAATTAGAAAAATAAAATCCCACTGGGAAGCCAATTAAAGAAGAAGATAAGAAAACAATTTTTTACATCATGCTAGAAAAGATTCTTAGTATCTATGATTTTGTCTTAGAATTTTCCAAATAAACTCAGTGAGATATTACACAAAACATAAAAAATAAGAAAAAAACCGCGTCATTCATATTATTTATAAATATATAAAGAACACATATTTCTTCCCAGAGAGGTGCAATAAGTTTGTGTATATTGTTAAAACATAATTGAAAAACATTTTAAACAGTTTATGTTTTTTCATTTATTTTGCTTATTTTTATTTTTGCATATTTTATAATGTTTAATAGCTGCAGGCTCATTTAAATGAAGCTCTCTTAGTATCACAATATAAATTCTGAAAATATTAGGCACGTATCCCAGTTTTTTTTAAAGGTATTGATTGCTGAATTTCGTGAATTGAAGTTTAATTTAGTTTCAATGCAAGTGAATTGTAGTTCATGAACTTCTATAGTTATGAGATCAATGCGCATGAATTAAAGATCAATCGGTATGGATTAATACTAAAAAAAACTTATTATTGTTCACTATATTACATATAATGATATTATTAATTATTCACCATATTACATATAGTGATGACCCTATCAACAGTTGTACATAAAGCTTATGAAAAAAGGTTTTACACCATAAAGAAAAGAACAAATATATACTCTTAGTATAATTTTTGTAGAGTGTTTAGAATTTTTAAATATCAGGTACTTAGAAATGACTAAGATTTTTATTAGAATAAATTATTATTTAAATTAAACATAAATTCAAAAAATGTAAGAACAAAAATTGTTTTATTTAGTTGTCTCTAATGAAGCTGTTTCAGAGTCTTATTTCGTGCCTGTCAGATTAATAAGCAATCAACCAATCAAGTCAAACAAATGTATAGTATAAATATAAATTCTATCTTTAAGCTTATAATTTTAATAATTAAATTTTTTGGGATATATAAAATTTATTTTAGCCCACTGGAACTTAATACTTGAATACAAAAAAAAGCAGTTTAATGCTTGAAGACAAAAATCAATCTATCTTACCACCGTGTTGTCAGATTGAATGTATTTTGGACTTTCATCAATAACGAAAATTCAATTAAATTATCTGATCATTAGCCGCTTATTTACAATTTGTTTGAAAAATAACTGCCGTGAACTGCCGCTCAATCACTTGTTATTTGTCATCAATATCGTTTAAATTACAACTTGCCTATTATAAGGAAATATTATGTTTAGTTTGTGCATGTGTGTCATATATTTATTTTTAGTGTAGCTGTAACTTTGTATACATATTTATTTGTAACCAGGAACTCACACTATTTCAAAAGACTTGGTTTTGAAAGGTGAAAATTAATTTCAAGTAGAATTCTTGAATAAGAAAATGGCTAATACTGACTCACTTTGAGGAGATTTTGAAAAACTTCACTAAATCACCAAACTCGACTTTTATTTAATGAATTTTTATTATTTTTGTATGTATATTTAATTGTGTTATGTTCATATATCTTGCAGTACTCATATCACAAATATGTCTATGAAACTTATAAATATAGATCATCCTTTTAATTAAAAGTTATAACATTTATACTTTAGCTTAGAAATTTCATATATATATATATATATATATATATATATATATATATATATGGTTTTATTAATTTTTTAAAATTAAATGTTGAATAGTAATAGCAGTTATTTTGATAAAATAAATTTCTATTCTGAAAAAATCATATTCTTTATCATTAAAGTCTCATGTTTCTAATTAGTTATTGTTCACAAATTTCAATCAAAATAAACACTTTGAAAACATAATATATTATTTTTATGCCTTTCTTAAGAACATCTTTACTGAAAATGAACATACGAGATTGTTGCTTCAAGAAAATTATTTCAATTTTATTTTAAAAAATCAACTTTGGAATCATTAGTTATTTTTAAGAATGAAACAAATTCATTAAAACACAATTTTCCTAACAAGATTTATAAAATTAATATTAAGGCTAACACATGAAGACTTTTCAGATTATTTTAATGCAGTATCTTAATAACTAACTTTTAACTTGAACAATTTAACTTTAATTTTTAACAAGAGCGAAATAATATTTAAAAACTTAAGTTATTTTTTTTAATTCCTTGAACCGCCAATTTTTTATCAAAGCAAACACTAAGAATTTAAAGCAAAAAGATGCGACATTTTAAAAGATACATTTAATCAAAAACTATATTTTAAGAAAATTTAAAAATGTATTGCCAATGTTTTTCTCACTATGCATTAATTGTTTGAATTTCGTAACATTTTAGAAACTGTAAAACAAAATATTTGGAATCATTTAAAGTTCAACTTGCTTGGGTGTTTTTGGTTATTTTAACAAATATCAACTTTTCTCTTAACTGTTTGTAAGAAAATATCATGGCATTTTTTCAGTTTTCAAGTAGGAAATATTTCAATTTTCAAGTATGTCATTCATTACTTTTGCTTCCTAAGTTCTGTTGCAACATTTGATCAGCATTAAAGTAGCCTATACTGATATTTTTCTAAATTAAAACTTTAAAAATTGCTTATTATTACTATTTTTTTTAACAAATAGCAGTTGTCTAAAATATAAGTTTTACTTAAGTACAAAACAAAGTTTTAAAAACAAAGTTTTACTTAAGGCTTGAACATTAAAAAAAATATTTAATCATGATAAAAATACTGTAAATGAAGAAGGTAAAGACAAGTTTAAAATTTAAATATTAAGAATATTTTTAAATAATGACAATGAATACTATGATAAAAAAAATAGATATTTAAAATGCTAAGGCGAAAAACAGTGTTTAAAATATGATAAAGAATATAAGGAATGAAGAATATTGAGAGAAACAGAGAACTGGAATACCGTTGGTAGAGAAAATCGAATACTTTTCAGGAATACTTAATAATAATTCCGCCTTTTTATAGAAAATCTGTTCACAGCTTAATTTTCTTCTTTCAAACTGAACTCAAACAGAAGGAGATTATACACCAAAGTAAACATGGATGTTGCAAATTCTGTACCTTAATTGTGAAAAAAAATCACATCATATAAAAAGCATTTAAAAATAATAATATAAAAATCAATCGAAATTTTCCCCAAGAAAATATTGAATTCAAACCAAAAATAGTCTATTGATATTTAAGGAAAATTTCAAGTCCTATGATGAGTTGAATATTTTAGTTTTAACTAAATTAAAAAATAAAATTATTTTATTTTTGGAAAAACTTCAATTTTATTTAAATTGATAAAATAAAATTTCTATTTCATTTTTTTACATTCATCTAAAATAATATAAATTTTTTATATTTTACTAAAATTTATTTTATATAAAATAGTTACCTTTTCTCTTCATGAAATATTTCAAATCTATTTTATTTCTTTTATAATAAAAATAATATTCTTGATTTAATTCATTTAGTTATATGTAATATAATATTTTATTCTTTTTTTCTTAACCCTATATTTTTCATTTAAAACGTTAAATTTTTCCTTTGTTCAAAACATTCATTAGGGAGTCAATTATGAAATTGATTCACAATTTTTTCATGATCGCATGCAACATAATGATTGAATTTCATGGTTGATTGAATTTTGATGTCAGGGGACGACCAAAGAAGTTAGCACTTTAAATACATCAAAGAAAAATTACCTTTACTGAAATTTCTTTCTAAGACTCCTAAAGTTATATAAATGAAATTAATGAATCCAAGCAGAATCAATAGTTTCATGAACGAATATTTCATTCAATAATAAAATAATGTTAACCTACTATTCAAAACATTTCGAGATGTTATTCAAATAAAAAAAAAGGTTTCTTAACAATAGCAAAAGCTAATGCTGGTTCTGTTTTAGAAAATTTGATTTCTTTGTTATCATTTGCAATTTACTATTTTCCAAAAATATAACATGGATTGAAATTTAATTTCATGATTGTTTTATTTTACAATTTAATATTATTTTCACATATTTAGAAGAATACTCTTTAGTTTATTTTTTACAATTTTGCTTTTCATTTTTAAACATATTTTTTAAAAAGATTTCTTACCAAAGAAAGCGTTAAAAATATCTTTAAAAAAAATTTTTTTTTCAATGTAGTATTTTATGATAATATAGATTTAGTTTGTAATTGAAGAATCGAAGATTTTAGGGAAACATCATTAGTTTAATTTTATAAAAATTACTGAAGTTTTTTATAAGTTAGTAATGGGACTGAAACTGGACTGAAATATGTAGATATATCATGTTTGTCTTAAAAAATGGCCTGGGATACATACTAATCTTTGAATATTCATGCATGAAAATATGATAGCCACGTGTGACATTTTTTCAGTTAAGAATGGTTTACAATAATTTTTTACTGACATATAATGCCAAATATCTTTCTAAAATTCATATAATGAATATTTTGTACTATGTATTGTTTTTTTTTGTGTAATAAAGGAGATAAAGAATCAAATCAATGTGATTGTATATGTTTTTTTAAAGAAAATGAATCTGAATTTGATTATTACTTCACTGAACTCCTTAGTTTTAACTTTTATTGTTTTCCTTAATCTTTAGAAATATTTATGTTTTAAGTGCACCTAAAATATAATTCGTTTCCTTATTATTTATTTTATTTTATTTTTAGTGGAAAATTTTTACAAACATTCATATTTGATTAACTTTAGTTTTCTTCATGTATTTAATTAATGAGATCCTCGCTGATCTTCCAATAAACTTTTCTATTATATCTTAAGCAGTATAAGAATTTATCATCACTTTCAGCACACAAATTTAAGTAAATTTTCTAAGAAGTCTAAGAAGTAAATTTTATGATTGGTTGAGTTACGACAATCATAACTACGTACATTTATTTTGTTACAGTACATTTTAAAGCTAATTGCTCAAAGGAAATACTTTTTTCAAGACAGCACAAGATAAATTTAAACTAATTAGGTGAATATATGTTGTAAAAGTGTTTGAGGCAAAGAATTTCGTGAAATGAATCATGATTTTGCCTGTGAATATTACATAAAATTCTACAACATAACAGCAACACACACACAAACTCTATCTACAAATCTTATGACATTATCTCTATTTCAGTATTATTAGCGTTACGTATTAAATATTTATATTTTTAGCCCAACCTATCATTATATAAAGTTTTCATTATAATTTTATCACTAATGTAGTTATTGGTGTATATCAAAATATATTATTAAACCTTAATATGAGGGGGAAATGCTTTAATACACAGATATGATTTTTAAATCTTGAAATAGATATATAAGTTTAAAAGTGTGTATAAATTTATTTATCTCTAAGTTTCTCTCTTGCTGTCAGTATTTGCAAAGTGATACTTACTGTGATAAATTTATTCTACATCAGTATGGAAATTATTATGATTGAGAAACATGTTTGTCCTTATTAACAGAAACTTTATCGAGAAACTATCTTAAAAAATACGAAACACAAAGTCGTCCAATGAAAAAGTGAGGAAAATATTCCATTAAAAAGACATTTACTGAATCATTCTGCATTCAAAGCGAAATTCGGATTGTAAAGATGAATTGCAAACCTGATGTACCACATAATCTTAAAATTCATAAATAAACTAAAAGTAACCGAAAATAGAAAAACAACATGGATAGATATTTTAAAGGTATTTTTCTTTCATTCGACTGACAATTAAGCTTTATATTGTCATTGATGTCCAATGATTTCCTGTCAAGCGAGTTCATAAAAAGAAGCCATTTATTTCGAACACATCGGGTAAAGCTAGTCATTAAAATGTCTTAGCATCAACAAAGCTAACAAAATGGAACGGAAATTATCCTGGCAAAAAATGGAGAAAAAATTGTCTTCTCTGTGGCAAAAGATATATTTTTCATAAAAGCAGAAACATTTGCATGACATTTTTATCGCAACAGCTAACAAAGAAAGCAAGTGACGGGCCTATTTTTCTAGTGATTGAAACGCATCTTCCGATGAAAGGAATATTTTATCGAAAATTATACACCCGGCTTTAGATCTACGAAGCAGTTCGCGAAAACTGCGATTAATAATTAAGTTTAAACTCACATATTAGGGCAGCGTTGAGGCGATATATTGCCACGTCTATTCTCTCTGTTTTGTTAGATTTTTATCGATAAGATATTATTCTCTAGGAGTGATAAATTAATTACGGGTCTTTAACGTCAAATTGAGAAGTAAGAGACATTGATAAATGTGAGCAGAATGTTGCGTACTGTCACATCGTTAAGATGTCATAATTATGATTTTCTGAGGAATGAGTTTGTTTGACAAATGCGTTGATAACTTAGTTCGTTTCTATATTCAGCACTATGAAATTATTCGTGGAAATTTGGTTCATCACAAACGCGAAATGAAAGGGATGTTGATAAATGCTTAAAAACTTTACTCTTAATAGCATTACTAATAAGATATAAATCCCGCATTTGTGAATAAAACCTATGATTAGATTGTCACTCATGAAATAACTAATGTATCAATTTACTTCATTCAGAGCCATGTTCTTAGAGAATAGAAACGTTGCATTACTTAAAAAACACGTTTATAACTCCATCAAAGAGACCCTATTCATTCAAATGGGAAAAATGTTTGAATATTCATTTATATTTATGCCAATAAAGCATTTTTAATAAAGAATGGCCTAGGAATCTGTTGTAAAATATTTTTGCTTAAAAGTTATGAATTTCTACTTAATACATGCTACACAAAGGAGAAAAACATGTAAAGATTTTTTTTCAAAATTTTCCTTCTTTAAAATTCAATTCAAAATTTCGAAATCTATTTAAAAAATTAATAGTTTAAAATCTATTAATCAAAATTTTCTTCTCATTTTAATGTTAGATAAAATCCCAATTTTAATTATAAGTGCATTTTTGATGGATTAATAAATTTTTAAATTAATTATGAATTTTTAGATTTCAGTAAAATCTAATGAAATCATAATTTAAATTAGTATTTTCTCTTATTACATAGTATTCCAGTAATGATATGCATTGAAATCTAGTATTAATAAAGAATAATTTATCTGCTAGATATTGTCATACTATATGGTTATAAAATACTTTGGTACTTTTATAAAAAAGTAAAAGTGAAAATTCAGTTTTAAAATCTGAAAGCTCTTAATATTATTTTGTTTTAATGTATAGAAAACAGTATTTTTTTTTCTTTGCATACCAATGTGATCTCCTTTATTAAAATCACTAATAAAATAAAATAGTAAAAACAAAAGAAGAAGAGTTTTAATAAAAAAAATGAAAAAAAGTATTTATGATCCTTTGTCATAAGTAAATTTAGTATATAAGAAAAAATGCACACTTGCCTTAAAATTGGAATTCTTGTTTGAAATTTCATCTTAATTTTTTTTCTTGAAATTGATAACTCAAATTTTCTGATACGAATCAGTAAAATATACTATTTCCTTTATAAACTGAAGCATTATTCTCAATAAATAGCTATTAAAGTTTACGTATTTGATATAAATAAAAAATAAATAATCCATTGTATTTCTAAGCTAATAGTAATATTTAACTGTAAATTTAATTTTTAACTTCTAAAAGAAATACTCTTTTTTCTAATTTTTAAGTACTAAACTTATTTATAATTTTACCTGATCAAAAACAAAATAATTAATTTTCTTGAATGATGACAACTTACTGAAATCATCGAAAATGAAAATTATATAAGGGTGTGCTTATTCATATTATCTATCATGTTTTCATTCTTTACTTTACCATACATCATAAATTTAATCTTAGTGAAATTCTTTTACCAATAGCACTGTTTGTGTGTGTGTGATCATTGTTACTTGCACACATTCTTAGATTATAAAATCCAGCATCATAGACAACCAGTTATTTTTAGCAGAGCTTATATCTGATTGCCCAACATTCGGATCTTAACAAATACGGTTGTTTCGTGGTGAAACAGAATGCTTTAATGGTTCAAAAAATATACTTTAACATGTAGTTTCTGGTCAAACTAGCCATCATGTTCAATATGAGTAATTAATAATTAATCTGAAAAACACGTAATTAATGGGAAAGATAAACTGTTCACTTCTAATTCTCATGTAATTTAATTAAACTAAAACCTAAATTTTATATTAAATAAAATATAATAGGATAAGTGTACTTACACAAAAGGAAATTTTAAGAAAGAGGAAGTAAAAAGAACATCCGGTACCTATTGAGTATTTTTCAAGGATTCCTTAAATATTTTTTCAATTCATACCAAAAAAACTGAACTTGAACGATTCTAATCTATCTCTACAAGAAATATTTTTCTTCCATTCTTTCGTGTAATTGCGCAAAAGAAATATTAGCTCTGTCAAACGCTACGATGCCCTTAACTGCTTTTGTTAAGACATTGTTTCTTCCATCTACAACTTAAAAAGTACAGTAAACATGTTTTTACAGCTCTATTTTTTAAAAATATTTGTTACTTTAATTTGTATCCTTTCACTCTTGGGGATAGTATTAACATTTCAACTCAAATCATTTTTAGTGTAAAGTTAAGAAAAAAATTGCTTTTCATAATTTAAGAATTGCAATTACAAGAGTTTATTTTCTTAAAAAAATTAGTGAAATTTTTTATTTTTTGTTTAATTTGTATCGATTAAATTAACGGGAATGGACAACAGAGTATTGTAAATTAAAAAGGTTCCATGTTTATACTAAATTATGATGAATTATTTCATGTAACCATTCGCTGTTTTATAGTTTACTGTAAATATGAAATAGCTTAAATACCTAAATGCACAAATTTTATCATCTATGAAAAGATGTTTTTCGAGTCATATAAAATTACATAATGTAATATGTACTATATATATATATATATATATATATATATATATATATATATAATAAGAACCAAATTTTGTTTTTTTTTCTGCAGCAATAAAAGTGAAAGAAACAATTTCAAAAAACATTTATTCTTTTTTAAGTAGTTTATTGTTATTGTAATTTCTTTTTGATTAATGAATTTTACTTCAAATATTATTTTTTATAACTCATCGTAGAACGGAATAAGAAGGAAAATATTTCTATCAATATATTTATATCAGCAGATTTAGAAAAAAATTATAATTATTTATACATAAATTCTCTGTGATCATGCCCGTAGCTGTTATACCGTTTACAGAAATAGAAGGAAATTTTGGCAAAGGATATTTTAAAGTATGCTCTCCATAACCACATAGAAAACAGCAGTTAAGCACTAACAGTTACGTTACACGAACAAAAGTTTGAAATTTTTGAATGGAAACATTTACTTTTTTACTTGATTGTGATTTCCATAGCAAGTAACCTTAAATATGGCTGAAATTGTAACTGTTGTATGAAAATCTCAGTTACTATGCGGAAAAAGAAAAAAGTAAAAACAATCAACAAAATCTTAGTGTAACAAAAAGTGAAACATCTTACTCTATTTTATTTCTTTAAATATACAAGTCCCTTTTAGTGCCCATAGGCTTCGGCATTCCTTATGATTTTTTTGATACACATGCAATGTCTCTACGGCATTTTGTATTCGCTCAAGTAAAAAATTTTTATAATTTTCCCCATGTTGTTTTCTCAGTATCATGTTGTTCACAGAACAAGAAAGCGAGTATATAGCATGCATCTCAAGAAAAAGGCTATTCTTCATCTAGAGTAATAATGTTATTAATGTTAGTGCTGTATACAGCCATACTAAGCAAAGCTTAATCTCTACTTTTTACTTCAAAACAGAATCAGTTGGCTATAATTAGACAAAACGTTATTAAAAAAAGTCTTTCTCTGATAGGCACAATTTTCTTTTTTCAAACTCCAGTGATTTTCGTCCCATGATTAACATTCCAACTTTACTTACTATTTTTT
>JAPDSC010079873.1:426998-448455 GCA_026290005.1 Latrodectus geometricus
TATATATATATATTTATTTATATATATATATATATATATATATAAATTTTTAATTAATAAAGATATTTCAAATTAAAATGTTGTGCAATCCTTTATTTAAATAAATTAATGAAGATAATGTGTTTATAAGTGAAGTTCATCAATAAAAATGTAATTAGCCAGTTACTCTTGTTAATTTACATACTTCCATTCATGTTGTTAATACATAATTATCATAATTATATCATATTGTTTTATAGTTGCCACAATATCTATCACTTGTATGCATTGCAAAGGTTTTTCAATAAATTTGGTACTTTTATTTTGTAAAAATTTTTGAGGGTCGATAGTAGCAGATCTTCCAGTGCGAAATAAACAAGAACTTTCTGTATCTTGTCTTCCAATAATAATGGAATATGATATTTCATTTCAAGAAGAAATAAAGGTTACCAGATAATTATATCTTAAAATATTTTGTACTTCTACATGTAGAGTCCGTGATACACGTAGGAAGTGATATCTCAAGACAGTGGGATGTTTCTCTGTTGTCTATCTTGTCTATTTCTAAGATATATCTAAATAATACATTGTATATTGGAAAAAAGTAGTGCATAATTTTAAGTTTCCTAACATACATTAAATTAGTGTAAGTAAATGGTTCAGTATTTTTTTCTGGCCTTAATATTTACAGAAGAAACAATATAAATAATATTTAAAGCTATATTTATTTATGACATACATGTACTTACAGCAGAGAGGATAAAGTTGAATTTGTAATTTTTGTTAATTTTGTCTAAAATAAAAAAAATTCTAAATTGGAAATAGGACTCTCACACATATAATGTTCTTCAAAAGTGCAAAAACGTTGAATATTCAGAATTCTAAATCTCTTTATATATTCACATATTCTTTAAAATTAAAATTTTCTTCATAGTTGATTAACTGAAATTTCCTATTAAAATGGTATTGATCATTACTAGAAAGTATTAATTTAGTTTAGATTTCACAACTTTTTTTAAATTTTGAATTTAACTTCAAATATTGGTATGCAGTATCTCACTTATAAAATTGTTTGTTACATTTTTATAGAAAATATAAGTGCAATGAAAATATTTTAAGCAATAAATCAAATATATTCAAATAAAATAGCATTTACTTAAATACTTCTCACTCAAAAGATGAGATTATTTACAAGTTAAAGGAATATTTTACTTATAATTTAGATATTTTTTCTCATAGCAATTAAAATATTCCAGAATCCTTTTCTCATAATATTATAAAAAATAATTTTTTTCCCTATCATTGTACAAATTCACAATTAAAATTATCATTCTTAATTCTAAATATATAAAACATTTTTAATGCTAAATATATTTAAATTTTAATTAAATATTTCATCATTTGTTATTATGGTTTAATTAAACTAAAACATAATAATAAATGATGAAATATTTATTTTAATAATAAAATATAAATCATCTAAAATCAAAGTGACTTAATTTTGACAACGAATAATTTCATGATTGATCAAAATAATAAGGATAATGTCAAATAATAAGTATAATAAATAATGAAAGAGTGTTTTTAAGTAAATCTTCTTAATACTCGTATATATAATACTTAATATTTAATAATTAATAAGTTAATTTTGTCTAAAATATAAAAAATTTATAAATTTAAAAATTTATAAATAGCACTCGGTTAATGTCTTTATACTGATCATTGTTGAATAACGGGAATTGAATTCTGCATTTATACTTTCTAAGTATACATTTAAAAATATTAACGCTTAAAAGTTTTCTAAGTTTCTAGAAACACCACTATCAATATAAATCAAATTTAACATAATAAAATTAATTAAAAAATATAAAAAAGTAGAAGTGTAGTATATAAACTTTGTTGTCATCTAGGATTCTGTGATTTTTGTTGTTGGGTAAATATTTTATTGTAGGATAGGTTATTAATTAAAAAGAAATTACGTTAACTATTAAGTGCTGTCGCCATGTAATTGTCTTTTTCTGGAAGCACTATATTCAGTTTTCCTTCAATGAAATCACCAATACATATGAAATAAGAATAAGTGTCTATTTTCATATATTTTCTTTTGAAAATTAAATTTGAGTGGTTGAATATCATACAAAATACACATAAAACTGCTCCTTATAAAATTCAATAATTAATTCTTTCTTTAAAATTCTCTTAAAACTGAAGAAAGTGTTTGCTAAACATTAGCCAAACTTTTCATGTAAAATATCTGACTGCCACCAATATCGATATTATCAATACTGAAAATCCAGACCTCAGCAACATCTGCGTTATGAGCTCCTTGGCACTTTAATCTAACAGCTCCGCCCTCATTTACAAATTCCACACATTCGTAACTAACACCAAATAGAAAAAGATAGAAAGAAAAGAAAAAAATTCAAAATTTTCTCCAGTGAGCTGCCGCTTTTATCGCAATTATCTCGGCAAGCCAAAGAGAGCGTCCAGGTGTTAATGAGACTAGTTATTGATGTCCGCAAATCCGCCCACGGAATTCATCGCTGCGAAGAATTTCTCTTGCGTTTTCTTCCATTATAGCCCAACACGCCCCCTCATCAGAAAGGCAAGCGATGCGAATTATAGATAAGGCACAACTCCCCCTTCTTCAGAAAGGTGATGCAAGGCGAGAAGATCAACAATAAATCAGAAGTTGTATGTTTGCTGTTTCGAACCTTGTAGAATGAACTGGTTGCAGGCGCTGATTGGCTTGAGGATTTAGTTAATTATTTAATTAATTTGGTAGCATGCTTTGTGTGTGTATGCACGCGTGTCACCTTTGTGTTTTCGATAATACCATGGTGCTGAGAGCGTTAGCATTTATCTCAGAGGTCATTCATTATTAAGCTCGTTTCGTATGCAATTTAGTAATTTAAAAAATATATATTACCATAACTATATGTTTCCTTACAAATGTAAATTAGCTTCTTAATGGAAATGCACTTTAAAAGCTTGGTATGCAAGTTTTCAAAGAATGATTTATAATAATAGATGCATTTAAGAGTTCTCTTCTTAGACTTTTGTTTTTAGATTAATTTTTTTTTATGTTTCTAAAATAAAATATTTGAGGGCGTCATAGTTATATATGTTGCATTTAAACATGAAAATAAATTCAAGATTTTTTACTGAATCAATATATGGGATGCTTCAAGAATGTTTGCAAATAAATTATCTTAAATTACAGAAAATGCTGTTTATAATAAGTTTATTTTGAACTAGCAAATTAAATGTATCAATATGTAATTAATCCTTCTGAACAGAAACTTCAACCGTTTAATGCTCAAATAATACAAATTTATTCATAGGATGTGATATTTTAATTTTTTAGATGCACAAAATAAAAAAAAAATTAAAATAACGTAAGGATATTGAAAAATAACACTAATAAGATATAATTAAAACGATATATTTTCCTACAAATTGTAATAGAAATTGCAAATGCATTTTAGTCACAAATCACCTTAAAATTAAATTAAAAATATTATTCAGGTAATATAGCTTGTTAAGAATGAAATATTTTCTGTTATATCATTGTTTACTAAGCATTAAAATTGGGGAGAAATTAGCAAAAGTTTAATAATTTCTATAATGTATCATTTTTATACTATATCTAAATTCTTATATTAAAATAGAAACGGTTTAAAAAGAACTTCATTTATCGAATTCTTGTGGTTTTTTATCCTTTTATATCTCATCAGTTCAAATATTTTATCACTCTTACAGTATATATGTCAATCCTTAGTAGGAAAAAGTTTCAAATCACTTTCAGAATTTTTCTTTATAATAATGTTACTATTCAAAATGTAATGGAGAAATATTGTATATTGTTTTTAAAACAAATTGAAACTAAGTGTGAAAGATTTTAATTGATTTATGATATTTTATTATATTTTAAATATTAACAAACGAGACTCTGGAAAGTAAAACACTCACTTTTTGGAAAAGCAATCCATGTTTCGCCTTCTGTGATTATAGATTTATTCGAATTATACAAAAACTTAAAATACTTCACTTACCATAAGAGAAAATTTGAATACTTATTAATATTTTATATAGAACAAAATTCAACCACTGCTTTCACTAATTCAAATTCACTTAGTCTATCACAAAATAATAACATTAATAGAGGAAAACGATAGTTCTTAAGAATACAAAATATTCTTTTCATTTAATCAAAATGTTTGTTTAGTTTCTGTAATATTGTATATTATTGTGTGTTTGGAATGTTCATCATTAAATAAAAAGGGATCTATCTAATATGTACCGCTTGTACCTTACAGAAAAGAATTTCAATTTAAAAAATGTAATTAATTAAGGATTAATTTATATAATTAAAAATAAAGATCTCTGATCCTGTTGATTTTTTCCAGTTCCAGTTTGCAGAAGTCTTGAACATTGTGGGTGGCAGTACCACAAAATTTTATTATTTTTCTTTTTGTCTATAAATAATATATCTGTACTGAATTTTCAATATATCTTTGTGATTTTTTTGTATATCAACGAATGATTTACTGCACCTTTATCTAATATTTTAGCTATATTAAAAAAGAAATAAATCATTCTGATAAAAAAGGTCGATACAAAAGAATTAAATAAATCAATTAGTAAATTATTTAGATCTAGTATTTATTAGTATGTAATTTCTGATTCAACCAACTTTACCTTTAATGCATTGTTTTTCAAAATATGTCACATGTATCCATATCCCCTCAATGAGTATGAATATTATGAATAACGCAGTGCGACATTTTCTTGTCGATATGATGATTCAGTTTCTGAATTTTACATAAAAATGCTATGCATATTGTTATCTATTTCCATAATCTCTAGATGTGATAATAATTACTTTTCATTTTGTCATGTTTCGTAAATTTTTTAATTTTATTACTTCTGTAGTAATAATGTATACATTCAGATTGAGATTAAAGAATATGATAGCTACATACCCTTCATCTAGAAACACGAGAAATTTAAGATAAAATATGCATTCTGTAGGCTCTTGATATTGTTCCTATTATTCTAAAATGTTTTCTAGTTCGATTGTTTCAGCAATGAGTAAGTGAATGTAAGCAGCACAAAAAAGTTGGTATAAAGGTCACGGCGCTTTGTATTCTAATGGAAGTAGTAAATAATAAGTTTCAGAAAATAAAATAATAAAAGCCCCTTAATCATTCTTTAATTACTTTGAAACTTTTAAGCATTTTAAGTTTGCTTAAAGAATAAGAAATGCCAGAAAGTTATACGATATTTGTAGTAATTAAAATGCACCAGAAGAAAATTTGAGAATAAAAGTGACTATTGTTGCATTACTCTCTTACGTTTTAAAAGAATCAACTATATAACACGGAGAACTTTACTATAAATAACTCTGGAAAGCAGTACATTTTGCAACTTTTGATTATCGTACCCATTTTATCTGATTTGAAACCTGTAATATAATATTTAGTTATAAAACATGAATTTTTCATTCAGTATTTGATTAAGAAACGCAATAAAATGTACCATTTTGCACTGTCACATTCCTGTTTTTTTTTTTTTTTTTTTTTTTTTTTTTTAAATAAAATAAATTATTTTCATTAGAAGGATTTTTTTAAATTTATAATTTATTGGCTAATGAAATCTATTATTTATATCCGTTGCTAAGATCATGACACTAAAATTTTATTTATTCTTCTCTCAGTAATATTTAAAACTCGGGCCAATTTTAATTATATATTTAAGTAAAAATGCAATAAAGTAAAGATAAATTATATTAGAGAAAAGTCTTAATAACAGCAAAATTGTTTCAGCACTCTAAGTTTATTTTCAATATTTTTGTATTCAATTCATTTACTCAGATAATTATTAGTTTGGATGTATATCAAACGTCAAGTTTTTTAACATCAATTTAATCATTAATTCAATCAAACTGTAGCAATTTCTTTACTAAAAAAATTAAATAATTAAATTTGCTAGCGTTTATACACATCATTTATAGCCATCGTTTGAACCAGTTTTAAGCACTGCACCAATTAGAACGGAATCTCAAAGTGCTCAAATTTTTATGATCATCACGTTTTAAGAACCTGATAAAAATCGAATCTGAGTCATTTTGCTTTTTTTTCTCTTCATAAGGCTTAATTATTTTTGATTTAATATTCTGTGATAAAACTGTGCTAAGGGAAGAAAAGGATATAAAAAAACATCCGTATATTTATTTTTTCTTCAACCAACAGATTCATTCATTATGTTCATAAGCGATTTTTAAAAGTGCCTCATGAAACCCTATTAATATCGCCTAAGAATTAAAAATATTTTATTTTTATTTTTCATACAGAGAGAAAATCATGTTATGTTATTACGTGATAATTGTATGTTCGCCATCTATAAGTAATACGCATAGTTCTTTTTCCTTTACGGTAGTTATTATAGATCTTACGTGGCAAGCGGCGCCGAAAATAGTGTGTTCACACATTTTGGTAGTTCCACTAGCATTTCAAGATGACAGATAAATTGCTTTCCTCGCAATTTACTTAATAAGCCCCCTGTTTTCTTTATGTATCGTCTTATTAGTTGAAAAGTACGAAATTAAGAGGTTGCTGGCGAAGTTATTTGTCAAAAAGGAGCTCTTTAATCGTTGATTAATCTATTAATGGTTTAAGTCCCATAATCATTGCCTTGTTAATTGCAGAGCATGCGATTCCTGAGTAGATAATATTCGAGTGTGGTGTGCCTTAGGTAAATAATTGGCAAACGCAAAAGAAAAACATTTTCTAATGATGCTTTGATAAATAAAAATGTGTAGATTTTCTTATCTAGGAAAATTGTAGTTTATTTAGCATATTATCCACATTCAAAACGACAAAATAATAAATGAAAAAACTTCGGGTTTCGTGACAATAAATTTATAAACTGCAATTTTTTATAGAACTACTTAACAATCTGATTGACAGATTGTAGCAAAGATTAGTAACTGGTGATGACTTATAATTTTATGTGGAAGATATACCTCTAAGTTACACAACACTACTGAAAACACGCTTCTTAAAACCTACTAAAAATTATATTGGGCATATATATTACTACCAACACAAAATCCTCATGGTTATGTTTTGGATAAAAAAAATTGAATAGTTATATTTATAAGTATGCAATTCAAATATTCTATTGTACTTACTATAGTGTCAACAGAATAAGTGAGATATTGAAATATTTGTTTGCTTTCATGAGTGGAAGATTTCAAATTGGACCTTTTTCGAATAGCTGGAGATGAGTGCTACATTTCTGTTTTCTACCTGTATATTTGTCAGTAATAGAAAGATTTCCGAATTTCCTTCCTATAATTGAGGGTTTGGTTTGTATGTAGCTCAACTGTTATACAAAACAAACCATCGAGTATAGCACCTTATTATACCAGGACCTACAGTTGAAAGTTCCTCCGCATGGTCTCACAGCATTTATAAATTTATTATTGCAGCAATAATTATGAAAAACAAATAAAATAAAATTTTTTAAAAAACCTGATTTAATTATATTGAATTATTTCATCACATTTTTTAATTATTGCAATTTTATATTATTTCAAATGTATGGAAAATAAGATATAATATAATATGATAGAAAACAGATTTTTTTTTTTTTTTTTTTTTTTTTTTTTACAGATTACGTCTTCTTTTTTAATTTAGAGTCTCATACTTCGTGACATAATTTTTAATTATGACGCATTTGTGACATCTAAATAAAATTATGTTTCAATAAGCAAATAATTTAAATATTTTTATTATGTACTTTTGTAAGCTATTTTTTAAATACTTACAGAAAATTGAAAGTCAAATCTAAAAAAAAAAAAAAAAAAAAAAAAAAAAAAATTGCTAGAATTTAAAACATTGTGTAACCCAGATAAATTAGAATAAATTGAATGATTTACTATAAGCGCGTGAACACAATTTTTATGTTAAGAGAGTTTTTACACAATTCAAAATAAATGTTTATTTGAAATTGGCTTAAATTTGCTTTTCATGTTAAAAGAATCATTACACAAATTTGCTTATTTTAATAATTAAATTATTTCCTTTTAATTTCTAATTAAAATATTACGATATAGAATTACTGTGTCCAATTTTACGAAAAAAAAATTTAAATCCTTGAAATTTCATAACCTTCTAAGAAAATATAAGATTACAAATCGAATAGACATGTAGAGAAATGTCACTGTGCTAAACAATCATTACGAAAAGAAATTTATTTGCTTAATAATTTTTCATAAACAAAATCCTCTATTGATATTTATTTCCATATATTTTTATTTTATTGTTTTATCTACCTAAACTTAAAAAAATTGACTTTTATTGTCTCCCATATTTAATTCAGACATTTTAAATGATGTGCAAGATCCATCCTTGATACAAGGTTGGCATTTTTCTACTTCCTTCTTAAGCAAGCAGTAATTTTTATTCATACGCATAGCTTATTATTGAAAATAAAAATCATTGGAATATCTTGCTTTTGTAAAAAAATTTTGCTGCAATTATAAAAATTCTTTGAAACGAATTTTTCTGAAGAAAATCACTTGAAATTGAATACTTTTGATCCTAACAATTTTTTTCCTTACAAATGACTTAAATTTAACTACAAAGAGGAACTATTTATCAAAATTAATACCTCACACATTTAAACATGTAAATATCATGTTCCTTTTTGAATGGTTATATATTATTCATGAGACATAAATTAAAAAATTTGTCAAAAAAGTAAAAGCAATTTATGAAGAGTACTGTTCCTAAAATGTTTATTATTTTAAATTTCTTCAAATATTTGCTTATTTAAAAAGACATTAGCAACAACGAATCATTCACTGATTAGTAGCATCTCTTTTTTTATTTCAATTATTAAATATCAATAAAAACTTATTATTATTCTCGAAATAAAATTAAGTAAATGCGTATTTATAATCACAATTTCATGACATATGTATTCAAAAAATGTCTCTTATATTACAAAGTATCTCAAAATGATGATGGAAAAAAAAGATAAAAGTAATTAAATTGTGTTATTTCTTGTTTGTTCAAATTTTCAAAAAAATGTATCATAAAAATTATTATTATATTTTTTTATATATACTGAAACTGAAGTGAAAACTCGTGCAGTTATAAAAAAAAACACCAGTTGCTTAACTGGTGTTTTTTCATAACTCCACGGGAAATCATGAAATTCAAAATAAACGAGCGACATGAATTTCAGAAATGAAAGACGCAGTATGACGCAAGCATAATTCCGCAAAAATAAATACAATGCATACAATATGGAACTAAAGGAAAAAAGTTTTATTGAAATCATAGTATCATTACATATGATTGTCTCTCCAAGAGAAGGAATAAAAATCAGATTTCCCTATGTACATCTTATGCCCTCCCTTTTCTGCAATGGATGCTTCGCATAGTCTCTTTATACTCTGCACCAAATTGTTCTACAGTTCTTGAGGTAAAAGTGTCCATCCCTCAATCAATATCTGTTTCAGTTTTGTGCTCCACGTATCATTCAATCGTGCTACAAGGCATCTTCTCAAAGCATCTCCTATATGTTCTATAGGATTTAAATAGGAAGAGTGAGCTGGCCAATCCATTCGGGTGGTATCTGCTAAACAGCGGAAATTTGGTATGGCCGTGCGCATTGTCATCCATAAAATAATATCTTCTCCTTTGACACCACGAAGCAAGTGCTCATGAAAAGGACGACTTCCTTACAACGGTGATTTGCGCTTACAGAACTTCTATCAAAAACTTGGAGTCGGATAGGGAAGACGGATGTCTTCCATTTTCATTCTAATGTATTTATGGATAGACAGCGCATTGAAAAAGCCGAAAACACATTTATTGCAGTGGGGTAAACAATACTTTAAAAAAAAAAAATCAAAGATTTAAATTAGCAATTATTGCTTTTTATATTACACTGGGGAAATTTAGGAAAAAAATCAACACCGTACGTATTTTTTTCTCCACTCCAAGCGGCTGCCAATAGATGACAACTTTAAAAGAAGCAGAAAAACCATATATCTTGTTCTTTAAAAAAATTATTTCTTGAACTACATACATCTCAACAACAGTAACTTTATGATGAGTTCAAATGTGCATTAAATACGTTTATAATTACAAATATCGTGATCAAAATTTCGAAATGAAACTCAGCCTATGTTTTAAATTTGTGAGAAACCAGTATCTTGACATAAATTATATTCCCTTCCGAGCAGCCATTTTCGATTGAAACCCGGATGCTAATTCGGAGGACATACAGGATAGGAATTTTAAAAATAATTTTCAAAAGATCGAACAATCCGGCAACTTTAAATGTTTATAAATTTTTTTTTATTTTAAAATGTAAAGCATTTTTAACTGTAAATTAATTTTGTATACAGGGATAAATGAAACAAAATTTAATTATTCCTTTCACTGATATTTCTGCAGTTTGAAATAAATATACGATTTTCCCAACAATTTTGAGTTTTCAAATATATTAGTTATGACTAAATTTCATAAACATGTCACTATAAGCTATTAATTATTTGCTAACACAAATAACAAAGTGCGAATGATAGCAAGAATTGTGTGTAATGGATATAACTGAGCCCTATTCATGTTTTCTGGTTTTGTAATACATCAGATATGATTAATTAATTAAATTGTTATTATATTTTTATAGAATGTCTTTTTATTGCATATAATTGTTAATCTGCCCATCTGTTAAAATCACAATGAGTAGGAGCGAAAGATTACAAGCTTGTTCTTTTCATTTGTTGAGCAAAAAGAAATGCAAATTTTTCAAAAATTTTTGGAAATATGCACATGTTTCTGTTAAGTGGTTTGAAAATTTTTGTTCCCTTCCTTGTAACTAATAAATATAGGCTACTGCATATGAAAACTGTTCTGCTGATTAAATAACTTGGAAAAAGTTGTCATGAAAAAAAGCTATGTTGCTGTCTTGAATGCATGCATTTGTCCAAACATTTATGTCCAGTTAAAAGTCTAATAGGTGCTACAACTATACTTTGGAAGTTCAGGAACACTGCGTGGGCAAGTAAGAAATTGTTGAGAACTAAACTTGTATTTAAAATTGTTTCATAAATGAAGGTTTAAATGCTAATTTTAAATTATCAATTTTAAAGAAAACTTTTTATTTTATTTGAGTTTATGTGATCGTGTATTTATATTACCTGAAAGTTATGTAGAGTGAATACACGTAATTATCAAAGTAATGGATTTAAGAGACTAACTTTGGAAAACAGTGTTTCTTAATTTTTCAATCATTTTATTTTCATTTTTATCCTCAGGGATAAAATCAATACTCTTAAAGTTACTTTCGTTTTTTACACCAAATAATGGAGAGACATAAAGGTATAATTATTAATCGTCCTTCTACTTTATAAATATAATGAATTTCAGTCCAATGGATGATCAGCCTTAAGTGTTTCTTCGTAAGGCTCAACTTCTTTCTATACATCTACATTATAAAAGTAACATACATCTTTAGATTAGTGTTAATACTACTATTTTTCTCTTTAGAGGGAAAGTCCTGGTTGGGTTAAACCTAGCTTTGCTGTCTTTAACATGTATATATGTCAAGATCTATAATTGAAGTTTTCAAAAGTTTTCTTCCTTTCGAAACAAAAATACGATATATTCAAAAAAGTTACAACAGCTTTGCCTTATCAAACTATCTACTATGAAATATCAACATATTCATAATTTCATAACAATATTCTTAGAAATAGATTTTTGCATATAAAATCAGATAAGGAAACAAATTATTACAAATACATATTATGAAACCTTCAATATGTTTCTTGTCTGATATTTTTAATAGCAATGAATGCACATTTTTTCCATTAATGGCACCTATTAATTTGAGTTGACAAATATTTCTTTAAACACACAATTTTGCAAGAAACAATGCAAAGCACTTTCCTAATTTATTTCCAAACCATGATTAACTGATTCTGAGAAATTGTATGTGTTTATCGGTTACAATTATAATAATGTAATCCAAATTTTCTTATTTTTTGACCAATTGTGTATTAGAATTAATCCCCTGATTCATATTCTGTTTAAACTACTCTCAAAATCGAAAACCATCAATCAGTAATGAGCTAAAAAATAATTTAGGGAAATTAAGAATGTCCACATTTTTTACATAAGTACGCCAAAGAGAGAAACCCAGCATATTTTGAAACCAGTTTTTTTTTAATGCACACCGTGAATTGATAGCCACGCAAACAATGTAGATTCAACTTTAGGTCATTAATCAGTATTAAAGCTCCAACAACAACAACTGTAAAAAAAATCACCCTTCGAAATTAACTCCGCAGCTGCTAAAGCAACCGGCTCAAATCATAGTCCAATAAGCAACTCTACGACAAGGCAACTTGATCTCCGGTTCTGTGCGTAATTTCGTTGGGAAAAAAATGCATGTATAAAGGTGGGAGAGGGCTTTACATTAGTTCTAGACCCTCCTACCAGGGTCGCAAATTATCTTGGTTTTCTGGGAGGAAAAATATTATCGTACACTAATCTAGGAGGCTTATTAGGGCTTGTAATTGCTATCTGAACCCTCACTTTAAGGCGGAGTAAGATCAAATAATACGTGAATTAGCTTTCGCCTAGTTAGGCTGTTACATCTCAGCTTCGCGTGGTTGCAGTACTCGTTTTTCACTCCAGGTCAACACGATAGGTTGCTATGGGATGACTACAGAGGCTAACACTCATTTTAACTCTTCAATTATTGAATTTTCCTCTAGAATTTTTTTTTATCAACCAAACTTTGTATACTACAGTATTTAAATGTTTTATAAAACTGTTGCGAAAAACGATTTTAAGGAATTACACACCAATTAGAATATATGTTCTTCAAGCAGTAACTAAATTATTCGTTGTTCATAAAAGTTATAATTAATAATAAATTTCTATTATCATAGCATATACGGGAAATTTAAATAATGGAAACACTGAAAATAACTCTTAAAGAATTAACAACTTAAAAAAAGTCTTTAATATCTTTCTTTTGTTATTAAAATGTTGATCAAAAAATACTGAAGCAAGGAAATTTAATTAGGGAATTAATCATTTATTAGACTGCATATTGATCAAATTGATATAACCCTTTCCCGAATAATAATTGTAGTTGCAACTAAATTAGAATAGTAAAATTTATCTCGAATAAGAATTGTACTTGTTATATTCTTCTAGAACATGAAGGATTCATCTTTATAGTTTCCGCTTAGCAAATTTTGTAAATGCAAAAATACTAAGTTAGAATTATAATTTTAAGCAATTTAATCATTAGGGCTCTGAAAACAGAAAATAGTCGAGGTATTCAATATGAAAAAATTTACCAATGTAGTTTTAAGAAATTGAAAAGAGAAAGTAAATATCTTGTGGATATTACTTTTTTAATTTCAACAAGTGTATTTTTCTAAAGAATAAAAATATCAACTGTGCGAAATTGAATCAAAATTATTTAACACTTATTTTTAAGAAATTCTCTCTCTTGCATTTTACATAAATAAATTTCATTTATACTCTCACTTAAAATAAATAATGTTAATTTGGATAAAATTTTAGAAATCTTTCTTTTACTTTTGAACTAAAAATGTGACACAAGGCTTATTAGTTATAGACTAAAAAAAATAAAATAAAAATAAAATAAAAAAATTTGATTGAATTTGTCATAAATATATTTTTGGTTGCGCATAAAAACTTTAAATAGATAAAGAGTCATTTCTGGTAATCCTTTTTTCAGATTCTTGCTACATGGGATCACTTAAGGAGATACGAACATGATCTTTGTATAAAAAAAATGAAGCAAATAAAACCTTCTAAAAATAATAACAAAATAATAAAGCTGTTGCTCACTCGCGCAAATTAGACTTGATCATTTGAGGATAAGAGATATGCCAAGGCGAACCAAAGACCCTCACCTTCAATCTCTTCGAACACGCTATGAAGAGGAAAGGTAAAAAATTTTGATTTATCAAAAGTTCATGTGAGGTCCCAGATTGCAGGTTATTACAGACAACACTTTATCTGAATATATACTCTGCATGTATAGTTCCTTATCCTACTTCTGTACTTTGGTTTTCATAATGTTTCTTTTTTTCCGCTCCCACTCATCTTTCTATTGTTTAAAGATTCACGAAAAACTCTTTTTTTTGCGAGACTATGGGAATTAAATTTCCTATTCTTTGAGTAAATATAATTGATAACAAAATTTCAGGCAATTATTTTCTCATTAATTCATAAATGTTGGGATTCCTTTATAATCTCAAATACAAAGGGAATTGACATTCATTGTGAAAATAATAAACTAGTATAGTAAAATGAATTATCTAATTTTATATCTTTGTTTACAATAAACCTTGAAAAACAGGATTAGCTATTTAAATGCACATAAATGCGCAATTTCATATTCAGTAATTTAATTTAAAATTATTTGAAGAAAATTATTGATAATTATCGAAAATCATTGACCAAATTTTAATAGGCGAAAAAGACTTTGATTTAAATACTGGCTTAGGTTGAAAAATTTTACTGTTTAAATCACATAACATAAAATATAAATTTTACATATTCTTACCTTAAAAAGTATATACTTTATAAATAATTTATTAATTTATAGATAATATTAAAATTTATGCTTCACAAATATTTTTTATATATAAAATGAGGTGGACTGTACGAAAGCAAAGATTTGATTTAATTATTAATTCATACGTTATTTTAACTGCATTTTACTCAAACATGTAAATATTTATATATTATTTATTTATATCCAATAGTAGTTTTAAATTTCCCATAAACTAAGAATCATTTTAATATTTTGAATTCCTTTTTAATTTCAAATAACTAAATAATATACATTAAATAAATAAATAACTAATAACGAATTTTGCAAATTAAATTGTAAAATATTTCTTGAAAACTATATTAAAATGTAATTCTAGTTTTGAATTTTTTATTTATAATTTGAAAGTTATTAAATTATCTTATCTTCTTTGCCTCTGCTTCAGCGATTAAAAACGAATTTCTGCTATTAATTAAAGTCAATTTTTGAGATAAGAGGAGTTGTTGGATATGCTTCTTTTTACTCTGATGAGCGCTCCTTAGACAGTAAATACATTAACGTTCAGGGGCTTGGGGACACGCCCTTGCATCACACCTCGCAAATTGGAAGCTCAAAATTAAACTCAGAAGTTAATATAAGAACGCTTAAGGGACCGACGCCCTCTTGTCTTCCTTTGCCTTAGGTAGATAAATTGACATTTATCATTATAAGCTAAGCCGGGGATCTTTTTACCAATAAGTTTTAGAAAAAAATGATGAATTTCATTCTTTATTCTTCAATTTCTGCCTTTTACATGAAATTTATCGGACACTTTCTCCGGCAATTGAGTAATGAAGAGATTATCGACGGAATAATTACTACTTAAAATTGAAATTTTGCAATTATGTGGACGATTAATTTGAACACGCGTAAACACAGTGAGTTTGACTGTGTGTAGGTTAAAGTATAAATGAGGTCATCTACATTCCATCGTTTTTTATTGGAAAAAAAATATTTGACATCAAAGAAAGAAAATTACTTCATATGTCGTTGATATATAAGGTAGATTTTCCTCTTAAATATCGTTATAATAACTTATCAGATTAAATTGATAAAGTATGTTAAGTGAAACGAATTCTTTTCTCTTTTATGCATAGATAAGTTTTGAAATTAAGACTGCCAATGAATATTGTCTATCAGAGATAAAAATTGCCCAATTCAGATTGAAAAATTCTTTTTCACAGAATGAATGAGGTTTAGTTTATCAATACTGAACTCCATAAATAATTTTCCCAAGTAAATAATAAATTGTTCTAGTTAACTCCTTTCAAAGAATAGTTAATAATTATCAAATTAAAAAGCAATTACTGTTCGAATTCGATGCTTAAAAATATCAGCAAAAAACATTTACTCTAAAATTCATTGTGCTAAAAATTTCACGAAAATAATATTTTTAGCTTTCAAGCCAAAAATATAATTTTCGTGATTAAATGAATATTTGCATTGGTCAAAGGAAAGAATAGGGATACAAGTTGGATTAAATTGCCTTTAAAAGTTTAGTCAAAATAACTATTAAACTGCTCCTTATTATTATAAGCAATAATATCTTAGTAAGTACAGTAAATGTGTTAACAAAGTACATATATATATATATATATATAAAAATAAATATATATTTATGAAATGATATGATCTCTGAATAAAACATTTATAATGAATATTTTTTTCAGAAATTTTGAAAGAAAACTGTGAAAAAAATGCTTCAAAATAGTCATTAATTTCAATATCATTAAATTACGTAGGTTCATATTGATTATTAAGGTTGAGGGACGGGATTACAATTAATTTAAATATATTTATATATAATGTTGTCTTTATATAATACGCGAGTTTTCCTTTTTTTGTTGTATTACTAAATAAACATGACTATTCGGCTTGCAAGGCATATTCAAGAAGAATGAGGAAACATCTCTTAAGTGATGTTGATTTGAAATCCGACTCAGTCTTTATCATCATTAAGGACCCATCATTGCCAGATTTTAGAAAGTCAGTGACTTAGTATGAAGAAATATGTATAAAAATCGAGAAGAACAAATTACAATGAAGTGCATCAGTATCATATTGTCAATATCGAAATGTAGATATGGTTTTTAGGAAATATATTTTACTATTAGGGATAAATATTTCGTTATTAATAATGTTTCAATAGGAAGCAGTATTATCCAACTTGATTAAAATACAACTACACAAATTCAGTGGGAAAATTATCGAAGGAAAAATTAATGCAACCATCCTTAAAACATTTATGGCGAAAGTGCAGAAAATTTTAGGATCTCAAGTAAGTTGGCTAGAAAGAGAACTCGAATCAAACTTTAAAAATTAATAAATGCCAAATTTAAAAAAAGTTATACAAAATAGTATTACCTTTTTGTAGTTCTTGAAAACTGTTGTTATTATTTATATTAAAAGTATATAGTATATATTAAAATATATAATTCCTATCAGCGAAGGCATGAATCTCAGATATTATATTTGTCTAAATAACTAAGTATGATATTTTATGAAATACAAAAAATTCTCTCTCTCTCTCTTCATTATATTTGCAGAAAATTAGACTATGGTCTTCAATATTGCACTCTTGCATAAGGTGGAACCTTTTTCTCTAATTCTACAGTAAACGCACTAAATTATCACTAAATGTTATAATCTCATCATTATAGCCAGCAATTCTCACTTTATGAGCTCCACTCATCAACATTAAAATAAGAGTGAATAGAAAGGAAATTTCCAAATGAAATCTCATCGGGAAAAGTCTTATCTTTAAAAGTGGACTAAAGATATCTTAGAAAGTGATAACTGCTAAAACGTCATACTAACTCTCCGGTGTATATTGAACTCAAAAACGTACAGTAAATGAATTTTTTCACAGCGAAGTAGTGTGAGTTAATATTAAAATTTTTTATCTACACTAGTAACATTATTAAATAATTTTTAAATTTTGATGCGCATTACTCTTAGAGTTTCTTCTATAAGTTAAATAACTTAAGTAACAGATGAGTTTTTACACTTAAATTTTAGATTTAGATAGCATGATTGGATACCTTGTTCGCCACATTTTTGCTTTCCGGGAAGACTTTTAATGAATAGTGGGACATTTTCACGCGTAGCAAGAAAGAAAACCTAAGAAACTCTCCAGTACCTATTTCAACAGAAGTGAATGCCGAAAAGCACAACTGTAACATCCTTTTCTATTGTTCAACTATATCTGAGATCAAACTTAGAATCTTTCAATCCGAAAATCTGTGGTCACTCTGAGCATAAATAATATGATTTTGACACAACGGGAAAAGGACAGTCTAATAGAGGAAAGACGTTGTAAATCATTTGTACATCCACTGTAAAGGCCGCAGTGACCTGGTTGGTTAGGGGATCTTTTCGAATATCGGCTCAATCGAAGATCCGCCAAGTTCACCAAAGGCTGCTGGGACTCGTTAAATTTGTCGTGGTCGCTTCTGAGACACTTCTGACACTTCTGAGGCACTTCTGAAACACTTCTGAAATGACACTTCTGAGGGTGGCTGATAAAGTATTCAAGTATCTTCTTCTCGATCCTCACAACTAAATTACGAAGATTCCCATTCAGCTGCTTCTATTTAACTGGTAGAGCTCAGTTAAGAACTATTGGTGCAGCTTGTCTTTTTTGGACCTTGCGCCACAAAACCCAACCAAACAATCAGTTAAGAACTAGGAACAGGGAGGGATTTGCAATGTGAAATTTTTCGTAAGTATGCGTATTTTTTATATTTCATATGAATTTCTCAGGTATGCACATAGATGAGAAGTATTTTAAGCATCGCAATTATAGAAACCTTGAAAATTCTCAAGCTCTTACCCCGTCGAATGTGTATGCAGAAGGTAGAAATTTAACATCTATTTCCCATTGTTAAATGGTGGCTAGAATAAAAACTTTAACTTATGCTCTGAGGAGAACTGTCCTACAACTAAGGCAAGAGGAGCTCCAAATAATAGTATTACCGCGCTGTGGACTGTCTAACAGCCTATGACTGTTGCATCGTAATTCAATATCCACTGTGTATATTGTCTTCTGAGAGGACTTTTCATTGATAGTAGGCTTTATTCAAGTGTCACAAGAGTTTAAAACTAGAAAACTCCCTAGTCCCCATCCAGACAAATGTACATGCAGAAGTCAGAAGGGCAACATTTATCCCCCGTTTTTCAAAAATGAAATATTATGAGTTAGAGGAATATGCAAAATGGTTCAAATTGAAAATTAATATAGAAATTTATAGAAAAATAAAAAAAAGGTTAGAAAATGAACCAAGAAAATATTTTTTTACAATAAATTTTCCTTGAAAATATATTTTTGTTTTTGACGCATCAAATGTTTTGCTGTAAGGGGTTTCAATATTTCCTCGTTAAAAAGTTTTAATTTCTTTTGAGTAACAACAAGTTATTAAAATCCCTGATAAGTATACATGATTTACTAAGCTATTCATTAATTACAAAGCTATTATTTATTAATGACAAAAAAATTCAATTACTTTGAATACGAATTTTAAAGACAATAAAATATCAAATTATAATGAAACAAATAGTGTTCTCATGAATTCAGTCGAAAAAAAAGGTACTAGCAAAAGAAAATATTACAAGCAACAAAAATAACATAATTTACAACATCTTCAGCAGTAAAAAAAATAATAAATTATGGAAATTTTTCAAAAAAAAAATAAATAAATAAATAAAATAAAGAAAAAACAAAAAAATTCACCAACTTTTAGATGACAGAGCTTAAGGTGCAGAAAGCAAACTAATTATATAAAACAGATAAAAAAATATCATACAACAAAAATATCAGATAAAAAACTCTCTTAAAATATCTTAAGAAAGTAGTGCAAGTATTTAGAAAAGAAATTCTTATAATGGGAATTGCCCTAACTCTTGGGAGATTCATGTTTTTGATTATAAGATCAAGAAAGTGAATTCATATTTTTAAGAAATTTTAAGTGTGATCAAAGTAATACTTAATTTGTCTAAAGCAATTTTTTGCAGCCATTTATTTCTTGAAATAACATTATTGACTTTTAACTTATAATGTTAAACAGTGATTCACTTTCCAGGAGAATATTTGAATTGTGAAAATCTTTAGAAAGCATGATTAGTGCACCCTCTGCTTCGTAAGTGAAGACATATTCGAAGAGAGATAGATTTCATCTATTTCCTCTTTTGAAGATACAAACAATACTATACCATTCGTTTAATTAGAGTGTTATTGTGTTATCAATAAAATGATGCTTTTCTTTAAGATAAAATGTAACAAGATAAATATATACTTTTGAATATACATTCATACAAAATTGTCTATATATGTACTTTACTATGAAGCTGAAATTTTTAAAATGTATGTTAAAATTATGGTGTTAATATGAATGTTTAATATTTACCAATGTGTGTAGCGTGTATCAATTATATATATATAATACTAAATACGAATATATTTAAAATAACTTTCAAGTGATATTGATGACTTTTGTTCTTTTTTTTTTTTTATATGCTTTTACGCAATAAAAAGATTAAAGCAAGGAGTTTTTAAAGCGCTACTCTCAGTGTTAGTAAAATATATTTTTATAACATATATACTTGACTAAGCTAATTCATTAAAATGAAAATAAAATCTCCTGTAAAATTCGATATTTAAACTCTAATAATATTTTGCACTTTGAGATATTTGAAGATATCAAAGGCACTGTCATTCCCTTTGTAAAAGGCTTTGAATGACTCTAAAAATTTATAAAGTAATAAAAATTGTCCGTTACATATAGTAATTAGATCTAGATTTATTTTAAACCATAAGCACAACAAAAAATTTGTTTAATTCAAACTTTACATTGGAAAAATATATATTGAAGAATTTATTTTTTGACTTTTTATTTAACATTATCATAAGCATCATTATTCGTTCTTCAAATATGTGAAATGTACAAAGCGGAAAAATGTTTTTCAGAATTTTATCTATTATATTTTTTTTGAATTTGTAAGGAAAAATAACTTTTCTGTTTTCTTTGTCAAATCTTACAGATATTTTTATTTAGGATGCTGTCATAAAGAATTTACAATAGTAAAATAAAGAAAAGGATACTTGAATGTAAGCTAAGCTTCTAAAGAGCTATCGTGTATTCCTTGAAAGTATAGTTCATTAAGAAAATTCCTCAAAACTGTTATCAAACGTATTTAGTAATATTATTCATTCACGTTAAAAAAAATTTGGTAATTCATTTTATATCCTCAAATTTTAAAATTACACTATTTTAAAATGTCCTTTCAAGTTGGTTAAAATTGATGATTTCATAAATAAAAAAATTGAAAGAAATAATTTAACTCGCTTTCGAAAATGTTTTTGCATGTGCACCGTGTAACGGCATAGCAAAAAAGTAGAAATCTATTAAGTATGTACGGCATAATTACTGAGAGGACTTTTCTCATGCAGTTTATTCATTCCTAAAAAATAAATAAGTAAAATTATAAATCGATAAAATGTTATAGATAACATCATAAGTTAAAAAATATAGAAAGAATAATAATTTTGTTCATTTAGTATTTTTCTGAAGAATTTTATTTTTGAACTTTATTTTTGATAAATGCAAAAATGTGTAAGTTTTACAGGAAAAGATATTTTTATGTATTTTGAGATTTTATGCAAGTTTAAAAATTTTTTTTTCAATTAGATATGATTTTATATTTTATGAAAAAAGGATAGTTAAATTATTTCCTCTTATTTTACTTTTAAAATAGTTTTTTCTATACTAATATATATCTTGAATAATAATGTGCGTGATAAACTAACAAATTTATT